>JAULCF010720131.1:0-59233 GCA_032361265.1 Devaleraea mollis | reverse complement strand
ACCAAAAATCTTCTATGAAAGATATTACCATACCCTTGCACTGGTACCCCATGGCTTTCCCAATTATCAACAAAATCATAAATTGTTTCTCGTATGTCTTCCATTTCATCATAGGTAAACTCACGATCACCTTGGTAAACCCAAAGTTTAGATGTCATCGGTAAGGCAATTAAATCTCTAAGCATGTTACCAGTTATTGGATTGTACAATTAATTCTGAAATATCAAAGACCATGACATCATCTTGCTTTTCTTCTGCCTTGATTCCATCTCCTAACATGGTTAAACAGAATGGACAGTTTGCAGCAACAACCTTAGCTCCAGTCTGAAGTATTTCATCCACTCTTTCTGAATTGATACGTTTGTCACCGGGCTCGTCTTCTTTATACATCTGAGCTCCGCCAGCGCCACAGCATAATCCTTTGGTACGACAACGCTTCAACTCCACTAAGTCAGCATCTAGTGCTTCCAGCACCTTCCTAGGAGCTTCATAAACGTTATTTACTCGGCCTAGGTAACAAGAATCATGATAGGTGATTTTTTTGCCTTTAAACTCACCTCCTTCAACTTTTAAACTTCCAGCATCTATTAACTCTTGTAGATATTGACTATGGTGAATAACATCATAGTTTCCTCCTAATGCCGGATATTCATTTTTTAAGGTATTGAAACAATGAGGGCAGATGGTTAAGATCTTTTTTATTGAATAACCATTTAGTACTTCAATATTTTGGAGTGCTTGCATCTGGAAAAGAAATTCATTTCCAGCTCTTCTTGCCGGATCACCAGTGCAAGATTCTTCATCTCCTAAAATGGCAAACTCTATTTTTAATTCTGTAAGAATTTTAGAAATAGCTACTGCTACTTTTTGAGCTCTAGCGTCATAACTCCCTGCACAGCCTACCCAGAATAATATTTCTGGAGCGGTACCTGCAGCCAGGTGGTCTGACATCTTCTTTATTGTAATCGTTTCTTCCATTAGCTCTCCTTTTTATTTAATTGTTCAGTCCACTTATCACGTGCATCTGGCATCTGCCACACTGCTCCTACTTGTTCGATACTGTTGAACATCGGCAACCAATCCTTGGGACCAGCTGACTCAGATAAAATATCATATCTTCTCATCTCCAGAATCGGAGCAAGAGGATCTATCAATACTGGACAAGCTTCAACGCAAGCGTTACAAGCTGTACAGGCATATAATTCTTCTTTACTTATAAAGTCAAACAGTGATTTTCCATCATCGTATTTTCCATCTACCATTTCGACTTTACCTGAATCGATATTGTCCGCCACTTCTTCTACTCTATCTCGGATATCCATCATGATCTTACGTGGAGACAATTTCTTACCAGTGATGTTGGCAGGACACTCGTTGGTACATCGTCCACACTCCGTGCAAGTGTAAGCATTCATCAATGTTCTCCAATCTAAATCAAATACATCCTTTGATCCAAAAGCTGGTAACTCTTCAGTCATGTCTGCCGATACTTCCTCTTCTGGAATTAAGCCCATCATGGACTTCACTTCATTCATAATCTCAGGCATATTTTCCATCTCCCCTCTTGATTTTAATTTGGCATAAAATACATTTGGGAAAGCAAGGATAACGTGTAAATGCTTGGAGTATGTCAAGTAAATTAAGAATCCGAATACTGTAATAATATGCAACCACCATCCAAATCTCTCAACAGCAATTAATGCTGATTCACTCATGCCTCCAAAAAGTGCTGGGCCTAGCCAACCTGTAACAGCAAAATTTCCAGTCTGTTGGTAGTGAGCTGCATTCATATCTTGTAAAACCATATCGGCACCGTTCATGCAACAGATTCCTGTTAGTAGCATTAACTCGCCAATAAGGATCAGGTTGGCGTCTTTGGTGGGCCATCCTTTCATTTCTGGTTTCTTGAATCTAGGTATTTTCAACATGTTTCTTCTCCACAAGAAAATGACCGTAGCCACCAAGGCTAAGGCGGAAAGTATTTCTATGAAGCTAATGATGAAAGTATAAAGTCCACCCAAGGTCGGAGCAAAGAAACGGTGCGTTCCAAAGATTCCATCGACGATGATTTCTATCAACTCAATCTGGGTGATGACAAATGCGGCGTAAATGAAAAAATGCAGAATGGCTGGAATCCAGTTTTTGAACATTTTCTTCTGACCGAAGGCTACCAATAGGACATTTTTCCATCGTTGTCCGCTATTGGATTCTAAGTTGGTTTCTTTCCCCAATAAGATGTTTCTTCTCAAGCGGCTATAACGCTTAAAGGCTAAATATGAAACGGCTCCTAAAAGGACAAGAAATGCGATTTGTTGAATCGACATAAGGAATAAAGTGTTTAGAAGGGTAAATTACAAAGATTGTTAATAAATTTACGCATAAACCATTTGACCATCAGTCAAATTAAAAATTAATAATGAGTAGAGTTGAAGTATTAAAGGACAAGGAAATAGGAAATATCATTAAAAGATTGGCCTATCAGATCTTGGAAAACAACTTTCAGGCAAAAAAAATTATTCTTGCTGGCATCAATAATAATGGGCTTCACTTTGCTGAATTGATCAAATCGCAGCTAGAAAAGATCTCTACTTCTGAGATTGATATGATTAGTATCAATCTCAATCCTGCCAAGCCAATAGAGGAAATAAGCATTTCTATTCCAGCCAAAGATTTAAAAAATCAGAACGTCATCCTTGTCGATGATGTAGCGAACACTGGCAGAACTATATTTTATGCCTGCAAACCTCTCATGGAAGTGGTTCCTAAGTCAGTTCAAGTGGCCGTATTAGTCGATAGAATGCATAAGTCATTTCCGGTTAAGGTTGACTTTTTAGGGCTGTCACTGGCTACTACGTTTAAAGAGAATATTACGGTGAATCTTAAGAACAAGAAGAAGTCGGTGTTTTTGGAGTAGACTTGAAAAGAGTTAAGATGTAAGACTTAGGAGATAAGATGTAAGACTTAAGAAATTAAGCTGTAGGAATTAAGAAAAAGGAAAAACTTACCTGTTTGTTGTCCATTCTATTCTTTAAAAGTCTGATAGTCTGACAATCTACCCCGTTTTATGAAGCACAGCCTGTCTTTGTAACAGATCAGCCTCTTCTTCTTCTCTATCTGGATCTTGGATACAGCAATCAACTGGACATACGGCAGCACATTGAGGCTCATCATGGAATCCCTTGCACTCTGTACATTTGTCTGGAACGATATAGTAGACGTCATCATCTACTGGAGATTGTTTATCATTGGGACCTACCACCAAGCCATCTTCTAGCTTGTAATCGTGATCAATTTTAGTTCCTTCAGAAATCATCCATTCAAAACCTCCCTCGTAAATTGCATTGTTAGGACATTCTGGTTCACATGCACCGCAATTGATGCATTCATCAGTTATAATTATTGCCATTTCTCCTTTTAATCAAATTTAATAGCATCGAGATGAAAATATAGAAAGTACTTGTCGCCAAAATGGCCATTTCCCTATTCAATACCATCATCACAATAAGAACTAGAACACATAAAGCAGGTCCAGGGTTCTCTTTAATGCTTAAAACTCCTTCTTTCAATGAAAACATGTGAACATGACTGACCATAAAGAAAGCCAAGGTGGCTGGAATTGCTAGATATACTATTTCATTGGCCAATAAACCAAGAACAAGTTCTTGATCGAAGTACAATGCGATAAAGATTCCTATTAAAATGGCAGTACTTGCCGGTGTCGGAAGGCCTTCAAAGCCACTTTTACTCTCTGTTACATTGAATTTAGCCAATCTGAAAGCACTTGCTGAAATCAATAAGAAAGCAGCGATCAGCCCCAAATGGTGCTGCTCGGCCAAATTATAGTATAAATATGCCGGTACAAGGCCAAAAGTGACCATATCCGCCAATGAATCCAATTGTTTGCCTATTTCACTAGGGCTGTGTAACAATCTAGCAATCAGACCGTCTAAAACGTCAAAAATCATCCCTAACAGGATAAAACCTACGCTCATCAGGAGATCTCCTTGAATAATCGCCATAAATCCACAAAATAGATTACACATGGTGATAAAGTTCGGTATGCTTTTTCTTAGGTACACAGTCAATTTTGATAAGAATTTCTTAAAGAACGAAGTTACAAAACTAAAATGCAATTTTAATCGTCACTTTAATAAGATATTCCTGTCTAATATATTAGAACTTTGATTAATAGAACCGCTATTAGCTATATTTGAGCAACTAAATACCATGATAATGTCATACAAAAATCTAATCTTATTAATTTTCTTGCTAATTCCATTTCTTTTGACGGATTGCGCTAAAAATCCAGTTACGGGGAAAAAGCAAGTTTCCTTCATGTCTCCTGCAAAAGAACAAGCATTGGGTGATCAATCTGATCCAAGCATTGTGGCTTCTTATGGTCTTTATGATGACAAAGTGATGCAAGATTTCATAAATAAAAAAGGACAACAAATGGGTCTGGTTTCTCATAGACCAGATCTGAAATATACATTTAGGATTTTAGATTCTCCTGTTGTAAATGCATTTGCGCTTCCGGGTGGATATGTTTATTTCACTAGAGGGATCATGGGGCATTTCAATAATGAAGCAGAATTTGCTGGTGTGCTAGGACATGAGATTGGACATATTACTGCTAGACACTCAGCACAACAATACACCAAGCAGATGTTTGGTCAGATTGGATTGATTGCAGGAATTGTTGTGAGTCCAAAATTTGCACAATTTGCAGATCAAGCAAGTCAAGGGCTTTCATTGATGTTCTTAAAATTTGGTAGAGATGATGAAAGCGAGTCAGATCAATTGGGAGTAGAATATTCAACAAAGATTGGATATGATGCTCACGAGATGGCTGACTT
This sequence comes from Devaleraea mollis, assembly GCA_032361265.1. Classification (NCBI taxonomy): domain Eukaryota; phylum Rhodophyta; class Florideophyceae; order Palmariales; family Palmariaceae; genus Devaleraea; species Devaleraea mollis. The sequence goes on along the minus strand of JAULCF010720131.1, from coordinate 54,377 downwards.
TTTTAAGACGTTGGGTCGCTTACAAGCTAAAGCCGGAGCAAATATTCCAGACTTTCTTTCTTCTCACCCTAATCCTGTTGATCGATTTGGAAAAGTACATGAGCATGCCGATGAGTGGCAGACAAAATATCCACAAGCTAAGAAAGTAAACTCAGAATCTTTCTTGAGATTGATTGACGGATTGGTTTATGGCGAGGATCCAAAACAAGGTTTTGTAGAAAACAATGTTTTTTATCATCCCGAACTTAAATTCAAGTTCCCTATTCCAAATGGATGGAGCTTACAGAATTCTCCTAGCGTTGTCCAGATGGCTCCTGAAGATGGTAAAGCAATGATGCAATTTAGCGTAGCGCAAGAAAAAACGAGAGGCGCTGCAGCAACAAAATTAATCGAAGAAGCCAAATTGAACGTAATCGAAAGACAAGACAATGCGAAAGTAAATGGCTTCCCTGCTCTTGTGATGGTTTCAGAACAAGTACCTCCACAAGCACAACAAGGTCAGACAGCTGAGCCTATTAGAATCATGTCATTCTTCATTGAGTATGATGGTTTAATCTACACATTCCACGGAATGTCCTCTAAGCCTGACTTCAATAGATTTACTGGTAAATTTAAGGAGTCAATGACAAAATTTGATCGATTAACGGACCAAGCAAAACTTTCTAAAAAGCCAAAAACCATTAAGGTAGTTAAGGTTCAAAGAGGTGGAACACTTAGAGAAGTGTTGACTAGCTTTGACACCATTGCTAGCGACTTAGAAAGTGCTGCTATCTTAAATGGAATGGAGCTGGGCCAAGCAGTTCAAACTGGCTCACTGATAAAAATAATTGCAGACCCTAATCCTGGGGCTAGATAATCTAAATTGAAGTAATTCTGTCAAGTAAAATCTTATTGATTTTCAAGACTTGTGGAATAAGGAAATGTTGCTCATCATTGATAATTTCAAAGTGACAATGTTTCCTTTTTTCATTATCGCTAGATTGGTTGTTCATTCTATGAATCACGTCTTCCCTATCCAATCCGTTTCTTTTCATCACACGGCTGATTCGTAATTCTTGTGGGGCTGTTACGCAGATAAGAGCATCAAAACTATTTTGAGTATTCCCTTCTATGATCAAAGCTGCCTCATATAATGCATAAGAACTTTCTTGCGCTTCAAACCATCTAGCACTATCTGCATGGACTGCAGGATGTACTAATTGATTCAATGCTTCTAATTTTTTCTTATCGTTAAAGACTTTTTCACCTACATAGGCACGATTGTAATCTCCTTGATTATCGTAAGCTTCAGGTCCGAGTAAATCAATAATTTGATTTTTGAGTTCTTCACTTTCATTGATGAGCGCTTTAGCACGAGCGTCTGCATAATAAACAGGATAGGACAAGCTTTCAAATATTTTACAAATCAAAGACTTCCCTGCCCCTATTCCTCCTGTGACTCCGACCTTGAACATGTTTATTGATTTAATTATGTCTTCTTTATTCTGCGCTTAAAGCAAATAATTACACTGGTCATTGATAGTAATCATTACTTAAATAATTTGCAAAGTTAAGCATCTGTTTCAGGAGTTATTTCATTCTTCACAATCCTTGTTAATGCTTCATTAGCTAGTGGTTCTGTGAAGGTATTTATTTCCTTAATCTTGGAATGGATAGCATTCTTGTCTTCACCTTTTATTAAGTTGTCGAGCTCGGTTATAAAGCCTGAGATCATTTGGTTTTGCTCGTCGTCCAAGAATGCTTTATTGTCTCTATGAAATTTCTCAAGAGACTTCAGCATAGAATTCCCTTCATTTCTTGCCTCAAGTATACCTCTTGCTTCCATATCTGATTTGGCGTTCTTGATGGAGTCCATCAGCATGACTGCCATTTCTTCTTCTGAAATCCCGTACTGAGATTTTATTTTCAATGAAGTCTGTGTATCGGATCTTGTTTCATTGGCTTTAACAAGAAGAACCCCATCTGCATCTATGATGAATGAGATGTCCACTTTAGGCAAGCCTGCGGGCATAGGTGGTATTCCGGAAAGGATTACTTCACCAAGTTTCCTATTGTGCTGTACCAAGTCTCTTTCGCCTTGGTAGACTGTTATTTTTAGATTGGCTTGGCCATCCACTGAGGTGGTGTATTGCCTTGTTTGCTTTGAAGGAATTTTGGCGTTTCTGGGTATGATGGTATCCATGAGGCCACCGACAGTTTCTATTCCTAGGGATAAAGGAGTAATGTCGAGCAGCAGGATGCCTTTTTGGTTTCCTGCTAAGATGTCAGCTTGGATTGCCGCTCCTAGAGCAACAACTTCATCTGGATTTATTTTATCATTTACATCTTTCTCAAAAAACTCAGCCACAGACTGTTTTACCAATGGAACTCTCGTTGAGCCTCCGACCATGATGATTTCATCAATCTGATCCTTGGTTAAGTTGGCATCTTTTAATGCCGCTTCGCAAGAAGCTATTGTTTTGGCAACGTGCCCTTTGATTAATGATTCAAATTGATTTTTATTAATTGAGAGAGTGACACCTTCTATTTCAGTTTCAAAATTATCACTAGTTGATAAGCTAACTTTCGCTTTTTCAGCGGCAACTCTCAACATTTGCGTAAGCATTTTATTCTGCTTCAACTTCTCATCATCAAAAGAAGAGTTCTCGGTCCAAAACTTAATAATGGCTTGATCAAAATCATCTCCTCCCAAGAAAGTATCTCCATTGGTCGACAACACTTCAAAAATCCCTGATTGAAGATTCAAGATTGACACATCAAACGTACCACCACCTAAATCATAAACAGCAATCATTTTATCTTCTTCATCTTCTTTGCCCAACCCGTAAGCCAAACTTGCAGCGGTTGGCTCGTTCACAATTCTTAAGACTTCAAGTCCAGCCAGTTTACCTGCATCACGAGTAGCTTGACGTTGAGCATCATTAAAATAAGCAGGAACAGTAATAACCGCTTTTTTAACTGGACGTTTTAATAGTTTTTCAACCTTTATTTTAAGAGCGGAAAGGATATTTGAGGAAAGTTCAATCGGAGTATAAAACTTTTCCCCGACACTAACTTTCACCAATTCTTCTTCACTCGTTTCAATCACCTCATAGGCAAGATGTTGCTTCATCTCATTGAGGTCATTGTAAGACTTTCCCATCAATCGCTTGGCGGAATAAATCGTACGTTCTGGTTGAATCAATAATTGTTTCTTTGCTTCCTCTCCAACTTTAATCTCATTGTCTTCATCAAAATATATGATTGAGGGAACCAGTCCAGATTTTCCTTCGTCTTTTATCACAGAAGGAATGTTTTCCTTTGCGATTGCAACCAAAGAGTTGGTTGTTCCTAAATCGATGCCAATGATCAACTCTTCAAGAGCTGACTCATCGATTTTTCCTTCTTTTATTAGTATTGGTATTTTTGCCATATTGCTATTCTCTTACAAAGAAACAGCTATTATCACTAATAGTTATGTTCTTCTAAAATAATATTGGGGCCTAGGCTAGAGCCCTCAATATCAAAAAAATACACATTAAATAAATTCATAATATAAAGGAGACAAAAAAAATCCTGCAGTGTCTGGCTGCAGGATTAAATCAAATAATTACCAAAAGTTAATCATGAAACATGATCATTTTCTTTACAGCGGCTTGGTTTCCGCTATCTATCTTATAGTATAGGACCGTATTTGATCCTGAAATATCTTTTTCCTTCACTGTAATTGACGTTGTTCCTCTTTCATACGTTCCAGTATGATAGTATAATTGCTTTCCAGTTACGTCATAGATCGTAAGGTTAGCCACTCCTGCCTGAGGCAAGGTAAACTCAATGGTTGTTTCTCCCAACCAAGGGTTTGGCTCATTCTGACCTATGCTAAATTCATATGATTCTATCGCATTCTGTGAAAGAGTCACTCCTATAGTTTCAATACTTTCTCCCTGGTAAGCCTCTGCTCTTACCTTATCTTCTGAGATTGCTATCAAATTTTGTAATTCATTAGATTGATTGGCTTGGAAATTCAGTGTAAACAAAGTTCCTCTTTCAAGTGAAACTGAGTTTACATTACTGTGACTGAAAACCAATTGCTCATTTACAAATGAGTAGTTTTCTTGACCTACTTCCAACAATCCTGAATCGATAGACGTCAATTCTAATCCAGTTGTTTTCATTGAAAACTGTAGACCATAAATATCACTGAAGTTTTCAGAAGTAATTGCAATCTCAACAGACTCACCTCTCTGGACAACTTGGTTCTCATAGGTAAGTCTCAACTTCTTTGGACTTCTTACTTCTGCGCTTCCATTTAGGAAATTAGCATTTACTGAACCATTTACATCACCAACCTTCACTCCGATAAAGTCTTGATTTGACATATTCTCTCCAAGGTTATCGATGAAAAGCTGTTCGTTAAACGGCCATGGACTTGTGATGTTAAGATTTTCTTTTGCATCTACCAGTCTCCAGCTATCATTGTTTGGATAGGTTTGGTGTACACCCAAAATCAGCTTTCTGATTACAATTAAATCAATTGCAGAAACATTTTCGTCATTTGAAGCATCTGCTGCGATCATCTTGTACGGGGTGTTCAGAGGATTTATCCCAAGGATGTGTCTCTGAATCAATACCAAATCTAACGTTGTAACCCCATTCAACCAATCATCATTCTTTTCGCCAGAAACGATGTAGTCATTATTCATAGGGTTGTTTCCAAAAGCATAGGAACCATCTTGTGTAGTCATATTCTGAGCTGGGTAATTAGGTTGCTCGCTGGTCATTTCAACCATGAGGTCCATTACTCCATCTCCGTTTTCTGTTATTATTTTTCCTGAAATTCCGGCTCTGTTAGAAACGCCACAAGCTCCGAAGTTATCTATTATATTAAGATGTACTATTGCAAAGTCTGTATTGTAACATGCATCCCAAGCATAGACTTTTAGATAGTAGTGTCCGCTATCCTGAGCTGACTGCAAATCGTCACAATCAAAAATCATTGAACTACTTCCTAACGCTGCATTCCATTTCTCAGCCATACCGTTTCCAAAATCACTAAGACTGGCAACACCATCGTCATTATAATATTGACTGCTCTCTGTAGCGTCTAGAACTTGAGGTGGAATATTTGAGCTGAAAGTGTACCAAAGCTGTGATCCATCTGAACAGTTATCAAAACTTCCAATATTAAAGTCACTGGCCCATAGCTCTACCCCACCTGTTGCCATCACTGCAGAGCTTGCATCAATCATATAAGGAGTTGGTGCTTTTGAATCTCTAATTTCAAGATTCTTAGTTACTCTGGTTACGTTTCCACAACCATCATAAGCACTATATCTCACTCTATGTTGATATCCACAACTTGCAGCAATCCCATCTGGTAATTGTACTTGGACAATATTTCCTTGATCCAAAGAATCAACATATGAGTTTGAAGTAGGACCTATATAGTATGGATCTGACGATGGCAGATTACTAGAGAAGGTATACTCATAAGTACCTGTTCCTCCAAGGTCAATTTCAACATCCCATTTGATCCAATCGCTGGCACAAGCACCTTCATCAGTAGCTTTTGCTGTAATGTATGCTCCTTCAGTAACACAGGCTGAATTTGTTCCAACTACTTGGTGATCTGCAAGGACCACCGGTTTATCTTCATCAAGTAATTTAACAATCTGTGTTCTTTGGAATAGTCCTGGGATAATCCCATCATCATCTGGATCAATCACGTCATTAAGATCTGGATCTGCAATATCATAATCACACCAGCTTATTACTGACCATTTTTTCAAGAACTTATAACAAGCTCCTTCTTCAAAGATAAATGTATCTATTTCAACAGAAACACCAACTAATTCACATGCGCTCTCAAGAAAAGTAGGCTCAGTCACATCCTCTTCAAGACAATTGATCACTACATCTTCAGGCCAAGTTATTTCGATTTCGTAGGTATCATCTGGTCTTACGATGATCCATTGAGTACATATTTTTTCTGCACAGTTCCAGGTTCTTTTGATCGCACCTTCTCTACATGTAGGATTGTATGCTTGTATTTCTTCACCAAGGAACGGAGCAAAGTTTGCTCTTTTTCTTTGGTAACTGTCTGTATACTCTTCACATATTATTTCTTCACATGAAGTATATGCATATGGTTTACCTACTACTGATATATCATTGAAATCTTCATGACATTCTATTTCTACATTGAGAGGGCAAACAACTGTAGCAAGTAATTTATCTTCAACTCTAACCCTTGTCCATACTTCATTATAATTATCTCCAAAAGTTCCGAAGATTCCATTCATATCTCCATCATCCCATACTCTTAAAATGACATCATACTCTCCAAAGTAAGTACCATCATCGTCTTGTTGAAGTAGCACATCTTCACAACAGAAGATTACAAATTCTCCATCATCGTCATCATTAGGTCCATCATCTGGGTGACCGTCGTTGTTGAAGGTTGCGTTTCCTTCGTGGCACCAGACATTTCCATCTGCTCTTCTTACTTCTAATTTTACTGGTCCACATGGATCGTAACTGAAATTATCAACATCTTTTGCATATAGTTTAGCAATTCCATCACTTCCTAAAACTGTCGTGAGGTTTAAAACTAAGTTTTCGTTTGTTATTGCAATAGGTGCAGCTCTATCTATCACGTTGATTACTATTGGATAAATTGAATTGTTGCCACAGCAATCACTAGCTTCATACCAAGCTTGGTAAACTCCTTTATCAAGGCCAATAATTGTATTGTCTATTTGATTATACCCAGCTGGTGGAATAATTGACCATGTTGGATTACTGTCACAAGCATCCGTTAAATGCTCAGGAATCGGCATCACTACGTTTGCAGAACAATCCCAAGGATCAACACTTACTGTAATATCTGGAGTACTTATATACGGTGCTTCTTTATCCTTACTAGAAATATTCTGAACCCATGTGGTTGCCTCTCCATTACACCAATCTAATAATTCCCATGATCTAGCAACCACTTGACCACCGTTGCAACCTTCGCCGCATGCATAAGCCATTTGATCACTATAGATTGCATAAAAATTACAAATGTTATTTTTTACTGGTTTAGCATTGAAGCCATCCCATCCTTGAACAACAACATATGGATATCCAAAAGGAACTCCTTCTTGGTGTTCAACAATGTTAGGTGTTTCTTCATAATCATCTAAATCTATTCCATCAGGTCTTCCTGGTGTATCTATATCATAATGAGCTGCGATTGAGGCTGGAGATAAATCCGAGCCACAAGGCATTGTTACTGATCGTTGTGGAACGTAATACGCACGTTCTCCATCATAGTTGGTTGCGTGGAAAATATCCGGAGAACCATCCCATGCACCATTTTCCGTTTCACCAAATGAATTAAAATCAACTGGTTTAAATAAGAAAGTTTGCGTACATGCTATTTGTTGGTAACTACCATCATAGTTCAAGTAGTTATATGTAATTGTTCTTAATACTCTTTTGGTTGAACAGTCATCACCGTCTGGCAATAGTTGTAAATAAACCGTTGGCTCATCAAATTCAAAACAATTGTCTATAGGAGCTGAGCTACCGATTGAAGGTAATACTTCATTATCACCTCCTTCAGCTTCAAGAATTTCAAGATCCCAAAAGTCGTAACAATAGAAAACACAGTCTGGATTTTCAATTAAGTTTCCAGTACCGTCATCCATATATGGAGTCTCACAGTCACAACTTAGATCTGATGGTGGAATTTTATCTTCAATACATAAGTTACCCCAACAGCTGTTGCCAGAGCAATTATCTACAACTTCATATACGACACATTCTCCAGCATAGTCTCCGATATCGTTAAGATCAATGATATTATTTCCTTGATCTTTAAGGTAGAAAGTATAAAATGCTGGATTTAGATTTTCACCTAAGAAAAGTTGAACTGTTAGGTTTCCTAAAAGACAATTGTAATCCAAACTAACATTCAAATCTCCTTTACAAGATAATGAAACATCATTTTGAACACTAGCGAAAGCTGTTGCTGTAACAGTACATCCGTTTGCATCGGAATATACATATGTAACTGCAGTCTCTCCTGCTGGTGCAAGTATCGGATCAAAAAATCCATCGACCACACCGGAACCTGAGAAGGTTCCTCCTGCTGGACTTGCTACTAATTGAATAGGATCGCTGTCTTCACAAAGAGCCATAATAGGTTCAATTGTTACTTCAGGTAATTCAAACACAGTTACTTCTGCAGCTGTTATTACCTCACACATGTCTGCATCAGTGATCGTTACAGAATAGCTACCGCCTTGAGCGACTGCTATATCATCTATAACAACGTTGGTATCTGAAGATGTAAAACCTTCAGGACCGGACCATGCATAAACAAATGGAGAAATACCGTCTACTAAAGTAGGAGTCAAAGTAACAGATCCACCTTGGCAAATCTCTACTTCTTCCATACTTGCCCCAGAAAGGCAGACGGGTGCTTGAGCACTTAGGTTAAACGACACAAGTAAGAGCGCAATAAGCGAACTTAATTGAGGAAAGAATTTTCTTTCGTTGTTATTGGAGTACAGACAAGTTGCTCCAATAATTGGATTATCACTGATCATAGTGATTAAGTTTTGGTTATTAAATCAAGTAATATTATAGCATACACGCTGAATGCTCAGATCCACCGCCGGGGAGACGGGTTTTAGACGTTTGTGTAAAAGTAAATATGAGTTACTTTCTAAATATTGAATGTAAATCTATGGAAGTCTAGGGACAATAAATAATCTTCCAAAATGGTGTTCTACCCTTTTGTACTAATGAATCAAAATAAGAAATATCATATTAGAAAATTCCTATGTGTCGCATATCAGAATGCTAGGGGCTTAGACATTAGGAAAAAAACTAATAGTAAATACATTAGTTAAATAAGAATGTAAAAAATAGCCAAAAATAAATTTACAAGAAAGCCCTCCATTCAATGTTGAAAGGAGGGCTTTGAGAATTTGGGTTCTTAAATCTCTATCTCACTAGAGATTTATTGATCTGCGTGTCTAGTCACAGATTGAAATCAATAATTACCAAAATGTGATCATTCTAAAATGATCATCTTCTTTGTTGCAGTGAAGTCACCGCTATCTATTTTGTAGTAAAGAACATTTGCTGCTCCTACTAGATCTATTTGCTCTAATACAATGCTGTGGTTACCGGCAGTAAAGTTTTCAGTTGATCTGTAAACTACTTTCCCTGTAATATCAAACACTGTAAGTGTTGTACTACTTGCATTTGCAAGGCTAAACCCAATGACTGTCTGTCCTTTGAATGGGTTAGGCTCATTCTGTGCAAGAGTATTTACAAACTGCGTATCAGCACCAGTTAATTGAATATCCATTACTTCAAGGTCTGAACCAACATATGCTTCAGTCTGGATGATTCTATCTGAAATTGCTGCATTTGCAGTAGTTGATACTGTCAATGTGAACAATACTTCATTTTCTGAAGTAGTTACAGCTTGAGCACTATTCCAGCTCATTGCCAATGCTCCTTTGGTTACAGTAACGTTTGCATCAGATACTTCTAAAGCATTTGACTCAATACTGATAATCTCAGAAACACCTTCCAATGTCAATTGGAATCCGTAAACTTCATTGAAGTTTTCAGAAGTGATCTCATAAACTTGGCTACTTCCGTTACTTGATTGTCCCAAGTTAAGTTTCAACGACTTGTTACTTCTTACATCAGTATTTTCACCTAGTAATTGAGAAACAGCTGAACCATTAACATCTCCAATCTTTACAGCGGTAAAGTTATTATCAAGTACGTCAACATCTAAATCAGCAACCATTGATTCTCCACCCATCGCTGAGTTTAATAGAGCCCAACTGCTGTTGTTTGGAAGTTCACTATATATACCTAAGATTAACTTTCTTATTTGAATCAAATCAATTGCAGAGATATTTCCGTCATTACTTGCATCTGCAGCAATGTGCTTAAATTCTGTATCTAGATCATTGATTCCTAAGATGTGCTGTTGAATAAGAACAAGGTCAAGAGTAGTTACTCCATTTAACCATTCATCATTCTTAGCTCCAGAAATCATGTAATCATTATACATTGGATTGAAAGCAAAAATATACTCACCATCTTGACCAGTAACTGTGCTACTTGGGTAACCAGCTTGATCAGATGTTGCATTCATTGTAACGCCAGCTAGTCCTACTCCATCTTCTGAAGCAACTCTTCCACCAATATTTGCACTAGCATCACCACCATTGTCAACCAACTTAAGGCTCACGATAGCAAGATCATAATTTCCACATAAATCCCAAACATAAATCGGAAGAGGTAATAAACCACCTTTTTCCTCTTGAGTTACAAGATCATCTGCATTGAAAACCATTGCGCTTGATCCAGTTACACCATCCCATGCTTCAGCATTTCCGTTGTTGTAATCATTTTCACTTGCAACACCATCATCATCATACCAAGGATCTTCTTCCGTTGGATCCAATAATTGTGGAGGTACATTATCTGAGAATGTATATAGAAGGAAATCTTGTGGAGCACAGTTATCAAAGCTACCTGCATCGAAATCTTTTGCCCAAAGCTCTACTGAACCATCTTCCATTAATGCAGAACTTAAGTTAAGCATGTATGGAGTAGGCTTTTTCTTATCCTCTATCGTAAAGAAGCTAGTTCCTGAAGTTTCATTTCCACAACCATCAAGTACCGTCCATCTAACTCTGTGATTAGAGCTACATCCATTAGGTAAACCATCAGGTAAGTTAAGGTGAATACTTTCTCCTACTGACTGAAGGTCAAATTTGAAAGATTCTCCTGGGAAGAAATTAAATCCTTCTCCTATTTCAACAACAAATTCTGTTGATGAAAGAACGACTAGGTTTACAGAACCATTATTACTTACAGCTCCAGAAACGTTATGTCCTTCTGGGAAGTTGAAATAATATCTGTCAACAGTTCCTTCTTCTAATACTCTGAATAAATCACCATAAACTGGGTGATCTGCTGTAGCTACTAGATTGAATGTTAAGCATTCTGGATCTAAATCAATATCATAAAGACCATCTAAGTAACCGATATATTCAAATTTATCTCTGATGATTGCAGCTTGTGCATAAGTGTTAGCTGGTACACCAAATAATTCTTCAATTGCTATTTCCGCACCATCCGTTATATTGGTAGATTGGAAAGTGTTATTTAATACTAGCGTTTCTTCAAACATAACTGGCATTGCAGCAGCTCCGCCTGTAGGTGCGATGTAGAAAGGATCATCTTGAGGTAAGAAAGTACTATAAGTATAGTCTACTTCCCAGTCAGAGTACATGTCTACTTCAACATTCCATTTCAACCATTGACTAGCACACATACCGTTATCGGAAGCAGCAGCCCAGATTGCAAGGTTTTCACCTACACAATCTCCGTTAACTGCAAAACAAGTATCTGCAAGAGAAAGGATTGGTTTTTCTGTATCTATTAATTTAACAACCTGAGTATGAGTGTATAATCCTGGAACAAATCCATCATCTTCCATGTCAGGAATGTCATTTAAATCTGTATCGTCAGCATCGTAATCACACCAGTTAATAACTGTCCAGTGATTCAATACCTTATAACAAGCACCATCTTCAAAGTTGAAAGTATCACTTTGTAAGCTTGTTCCTGTCAACTCACAAAGAGTTTCAACAACATGTGGCTCTTCACCTGAAGATTCAATACAATTGATTGTTTCATCTTCTGGCCAATCGATCGTAAGAGTACCATCTTCAGTATCTCTCATGATGACCCATTGAGTACAAGTCTTACCTCCGCAGTTCCAAGTTCTCTGAATAGCTCCTCTTCTACATGAAGGGTTGTAAGCAGCAATCTCTTCACCTACAAATGGTGGTGAGTTAGTTGGCTTCTTTCTGAAGTTATCAGAAGGATCTCCGTCACAATCAATATCGTTACAAGCTAAAGTAGCATATGGTCTTCCTGTTAAATCATAATCAAGATAATCTTCATTACAAGACAACTCAATATGTGGAGGACAAACAACGATAGGATCTAATTTATCTTCAACTCTTACAGTTGTCCAAGATTCATTATAGTTATCACCTGCTGATCCAAATACTCCATTTTTATCTCCATCATCCCAAACTCTAATGATTACATCGTGAATTCCAAAGAAATTTCCGTTTGCATCAACATCGATTGCATCTTCACAACAGAACATCACAAATTGTCCACCGTCAGTATCTGTATCTGCATCGTCTGGGTGACCATCATTATTGAAAGTACTGTTACTTCCTGGGTTACACCAGTCATTAGTTCCAGCTCTTCTTATTTCAAAGTATACATCAGTACAACCATCGTGACTGAAGTTATCAACGTCAGCAGCAAATAGTTTTGCAACTCCTTCTCCGAATTGTGTATTCGTAAGAGTGACTACTAAGTTTTCTTTTGTTACAACTGTAGGTGCGGTACGATCAGCAACAGTTACGTAGAAAGTGTATGTAGACACATTGCCACAGCAATCATACGCTTCATATGTAATAGGCGTCACTCCATGAGGTAGTGTGACAACACCATTTGAACTTTGAATACCCAATGGTACTGTGTATCCCCAAGTTGCCTCTTTGTCACAGTTATCATTTAAGTGTTCAGGATGTGGAACTGTAAATTCAGCCTCACATGACCAAGGATCAACACTAACTTCATAGTTAGGTCCACTTACTTGTGGTCCATCTACATCTACTCTCTTAATCACTTGAACATATGAAATAAAAGATGCATCACACCAATCCAAGATGTTCCATGAACGAGCAATTTTACTATTTCCATAGCAATCATCTGCACATGTATCATAAGTCTGATCTTCGTATACAGTATAGATATTACAGATATTGTTGTCAATTGGCTTAGCATGGAATCTTCCAGCCCAACCTGCTTGCACTACATATGGGTATGCATAAGCATAACCTTCATTGTGTTCAACAATATTTGGTGTTTGACTATGATCATCTCTGTCAATACCAGTAGGTCTTCCAGGAGTATCTATGTCATATGCAGCAGCGATACCTTCAGGTGAAGGATCTGCACCACATGGTAATGTTACGATGTGTTCAGGTGTATAGATGCTTGACATTGGTCTGTCAGCAGAGTTGGCAACGAAAATATCAGGATATCCATCCCAAGCTCCGTTTACTGTCTCTCCTACAGATGATACTGACAATCCTTGAAAAAGGAATTGCTGAGAGCAAGAAACACTCTGAGTGTTTCCACTAAAGTCAGTATATGTATATAATAAGTTTCTTGTTACTATTTCATCACCACAATTTACTCCTGGTGTGAATACCAATTGAACAGCTGAAGGAGCGATATCTCCACAGTTGTCAGTTGCATCCGGAAAATCAGGTAAGATTTCATTGTTTCTTCCTGGTTCTTCTAGAATTTCAAGATCCCAAACTTCGTAACAATTAAATGTACAGTCAGGATTAGGTGTAACACCATCCGCTAGGTATGGAGTTTCACAATCGCAAGTAACTGATGGTAAAATCTTGTCCTCCAGACAGACAGTTCCCCAGCAGTAATTGCCATTTGATAATAAGACTACGTTGAAAGTAAGACATTGACCTACGTAAGTTCCTATATAGTTAGGATCGTTAGCGTTGTCAAGTTCTACTGGTACGTCGTTAATGCCTAAGATTTCTAGTCCATATAATGCCTCATCGACATCAGGGCCTTCTAAAAAAGCATCTACAGAAAGGTCGAGGATACCACAGTTATCATCCAAACTAATGTTTACTTGGCCGTTACAACTTATACTTTGAGCTGAAAGACTTGTATAGCAACATAATAGAACGAATGAAAATAGTGTAAGTACACTTCTTTTCATGAGTTGAGTTTATTGGTTATTAATTGATTTCGTCGTAAATAAAGCATGGACTAACTTTTAAGTCCGTCGCTTAGTGATTTCGATGTAAATATAAATTCAAGAATACTACTACGGAAATTTTAGAGAATGTATAAATGTGAGCCAAAATTTTTAGAATTTCAGATGATTTTTTTTGATATATAACTCACTGACATTCAGTGCCTTACAAAAAATAAGTTTTTCTAATAACACATTGTTAAAGTTTTAAGTAACAATTTCGTTAAGCTATTTGAAAACAAATGTACTTAATGTAAATATGAATATTTCGCAGCCAATCTAAGTAAATCTATTTAGTAGTGTTATCATTCAATAAGTACCATTTTACGGGTTTTAGAGTAGCCTTCTGTCTCTAAAGTGTAAAACAAAATACCAGACTTTACACCTAATTCCGCTGCAGAAATGTTGATTTCTCCTGATTCAAATTTTCCAATTCTATGGTATAAGGTTCTCCCTGTTGTATCGAATATCCTGAAAGAAGACTCAGTAGCCGTTTGAAGACTAAATTTAATCACCGTTTCATTAGTCCAAGGGTTTGGTTCATTTTGCAGAATTTCGTTGATTGAAGTATTAGATTCAAGGCTTAAGCCTATGATCCTCAGCTCTTTTCCTTGATATGCTTCTGCAGCCAAAATATCATCGTTTATAGATAATGGTGATTTACTACTTTTCCTGACTTTAAGTTTAAACAAAACTCCATCTTGTATATCTAATTCAACATCAGAATTCCAGCTAAAAACAAGTCCATGAGTATCTGTATTTATATGCTCTAAACTTAGAGCAAGATCATTGGATGAAATCTCTAGAACTTCATCTACATTTGCCTTAAGCGCAAATTGAAATCCAACGATGTCAATAAAATTACTCGAACTAAAAGTCATTTCTGTAATACCATCATTTATTTCGCGTTCCATGATTTTGAATTTCAAATCTTGGTTATTACGAGTCTGAGTTTCTGCTCCATTAAGCAGCATGACTGTTTCATTTACATCTCCGATTTTTATTCCAATAAAGTCTTCTTCATTCAAGTTGGCATCAAGATTACTAACATTTATTGATTCACTAAAAGGCCAAGGCTGATCCAATTCCATTGAAGCAGAAGCATCGGTGAATCTCCAACTACTATTAGCTGGCAATTCATTATAAACACCTAATATTAACTTCCTCAATTGAATAAGATCAATTGCAGTTACACGCTGGTCGTTGCTTGCATCAGCTGCAATTATTTTATAAGGACTATCCAAAGGTTGTAAACCTAAAATATGTCTTTGTATCAAGACCAGGTCCAATGTAGAAACTCCATTTAACCAATCATCATTTTTTGAAGCAGAAATCAAATAATTTTGATACATCGGATTGTAGTCAAAAATATAGCTTCCTTGCTCTTGCGTCATTGCATCTATTTGGTAAGTGATTCCTTCTGCCGATGCAGTCATCTGCACATCTGAAATTCCTTCACCCACTTCCGTCGCAACACGGCCACCAATATTTGCGGAAGCGTCCCCAGCATTGTCAACTAACCTCAAATTAACAATCGCATTATCTAAATTACCACACTGGTCCCAAACATAAATTGAAACATTTAATATTCCATCATTGGCTTCTTGATCAACTAAGTCATCTTGATTAAAAATCATTGAACTTGATCCAGTTAAATTATTCCATGCTTCTGCATTTCCATTATTATAATCATTCTGACTTGAAGGACCATCAACATCATACCAAGGGTCTTCTTCTGAAGGGTCGAGAAGTTGATATGGAACATTTGACGAAAAGGTGAAATATAAATAATCGTCCGGCGAGCAATTATCAAAACTGCCTGCATCAAAGTCACTTGCCCATAATTCAACTTGCCCATTTTCCATAAGAGCAGTACTTAAATTAAGCATATATGGTGTTGGCTTCTTTTTATCTTCAATTGTAAAGAAACTTGTGGCTGAGCTTTCATTTCCACAACCATCAAGTGCAGTCCATCTTACCCTATGACTTGAGCTACATCCGTTTGGTAAACCTTGCGGTAAATCAATATGAATACTTTCGCCGTTATCTCCTCCAGATGGGGCCACATAAAACTCGTCTTCTGAAGGCAAGTATGAGCTATAGATATAATCCACTTCCCAATCTGAATACATATCAACTTCCACCTTCCATTTGATCCATTCGCTTGCGCAAATGCCATTATCTGAAGCTGATGCATAAATACTTAAATTCTCTCCGATGCAATCTGCATTTACGGCAAAACAAGTATCTGCTGAAGTTAAAATAGGTTTTTCCGTGTCTAGTAATTTAATGACCTGTGTATGGGTGTAATATCCTGGAATGATGCCATCATCATCGTTATCTAAATCATCGTTTAAATCAGAATCGTCTGCATCATAATCACACCAATTAATAACCGTCCAATGGTTTAATATTTTAAAGCAAGCTCCATCCTCAAAGTTAAAAGTATCACTTTGTAAACTTGTTCCGGTCAACTCACAAAGTCGCTCAACGACTTGAGGTTCATCCGCATCAAGAACCATGCAATCACCTTCTTGATCTTCTGGCCATATTATTTCTAAGAGACCATCTTCTGTGTCTCTCATGATGATCCATTGCGTACAAGTTTTACCTTCACAATTCCATGTTCGTTGGATCGCACCTCTTCTACAGGTAGGATTATATGCAGGAATTTCTTCTCCAGCAAAAGGAGGTGAGTTGGTCGGTTTCTTTCTAAAGTTATCAGATGGCTCTCCATCGCAAACTACGTCAGTACATGCTTTAAATCCATATGGCCTGCCAGTAAGATTATAGTCAAGGTAATCTTCATTACAAGACAATTCAATATGGCTAGGACATACGATTGTCGCCCCTAGTTTATCTTCTACTCTTACTGTAACCCAGGTCTCATTGTAGTTATCACCAGCTGATCCAAATACACCATCCATATCACCATCATCCCATACTCTCAAGATTACATTGTGAAGTCCAAAGACTACCCCGTTCTCATCAATGTCTATAGCATCCTCACAACAGAACTTCACAAAAGCACCATCATCAGTATCTTCAACTCCGTCTACTGGGTGTCCATCATTATTGAAGGTGGTATTACTACCAGGATTACACCAGTCATTTCCATCTCTTCTTATTTCAAAATGCACATCGGTACAACCATCATGACTTTCATTATCTACATCAATAGCATATAGCTTAGCAATTGCATCTTGGTCTTCTATACTTGTAAGTTGAATGACAATATTTTGCAAGGCAATTGCTGTTGGAGCAGCTCTATCCTCAACCAAAACATTTATTGTGTAATATGACAAGTTACCACAGCAATCACTTGCTTCATATGAATACTGATGAACTCCCTTTCCTAAGCCAATTAGATAGCCATTCTGATATGGGATTCCAACGGGTGTCACTACACTCCATGTAGGATTTTTATCACAGTTATCCATTAAATGCTCTGGAGCTGGAACAAGATAATCCGCTGTACATGACCATGGGTCTACGCTTATGGTAACATCTGGTCCGCTCACTGCAGGTCCTACTTGATCTACCCTTTTGATCGTTTGCACAAATTCAACTGTTGATGCATTGCACCAATCAAGGATTGTCCATGAACGTGCTATTTTACTATTACCATAGCAATCATCTGCACAAGTATCGTAGGTTAGGTCAGTAAAGACACTATAGATATTACAGACATTATTGTCAATTGGTTTGGCGTGATACCTACCTGCCCAACCAGCTTGAACAACATAAGGATATGCATAAACATAGCCTTCATTGTGCTCTATAATATTTGGTGTCTGTGAGTGATCGTCTCTGTCAATTCCAGTTGGTCTGCCTGGGGTGTCTACATCATAAGCAAGCGCTATTCCTTCTGGCGATGCATCTGCACCACATGTTAAGTAAACAATTGGTTCTGGCGTGTAAATATTTTGCACTGGCCTTTCGCCAGAATTTGCAGTAAAAATATCAGCATAATTGTCCCAAGCTCCATTGGTTGTTGAACCTACAAGATTTATATCTAGATTGTCAAACAAGTAGTTTTGTATGCATGATAAGTATTGCAATGTACCTGTATGGTCGACATATGTCCAAAGCAATTCTCTACTTACTATTTGTTCGCCGCAATTAGGTCCATCACTGTAGGTCAGGTTTGTTATAGGGAAACCAAAATCAATACAATTATCATCTGGCAGCATGTCATCTGCGTCTGGTAGTAGTTCATTGTTACGTCCAGGTTCTTCTAGTAATTCTAGATCCCAAATTTCATGACAAGAGAATGTACAATCTGGATTAGCTGTGATCCCATCGGCTAGGTACGGTGTTTCACAATCACAAGTCAAGGTTGGTTCTATTTTATCTTCTAGAATAACTGTCGTCCAACATGAAATACCAGTTTCTGGATCTGCAATACTTACCGTATAAACTCCTGCGTTATCAGCTGCAGTAAACAACAAAGAAGTCCCTGTCCCAAAGCTGCTTGCAATTGGAATCCCTCCTTGTATTGAAGAAATTAAATAGTCGCCGGTACAAGCATAATCACTTCCTTCTAAAATCATTTCTGCAGTAATTAAAACCTCGCAGTTTTGATCTCGGGAAATGATCAAGTTATCATTGCACGCTAAGGTTCCAGAAACAGGAATATATTCAAGTAGCTCAATTTGAAATTCACAATTTGTAACATTACCACAATCATCAGATATTGAAAATTCATAATTATATGGACCATCTGTATAACTAATAAAATCACCTAAAACTGGTCCAGAAATCTGTACAATTGTAGGTGTGTTTCCACAATTATCTGATGGTAATTCAACAAATGAATAATTGACTCCACACTCAGTGGGTCCCAATTGAATTACCTCAGATACTGGACAAGCAAAAACGGGTGGTATATTGTCTTCTAAACTTACATTTGCCATGCAAGTTCCAAAGTTCCCATTGTCATCAGCGACCGTTAACATCACTGGAATAATTGTTGAACACGCCGTTCCTCCCACTGCTATATCATCACAACCAAATACAGTTTGCGAAGCACTAAAAGTAAGTGCCGTTGAACAGTTATCATTACTTCCATTATCAAGCATTTCTGCTGTAATGATTGCTTCTCCGTTTGCATCAAGCTGGACGGTAATATCTTGGCAAAGTATTGTTGGAGCCTCGATATCCTCTATAGTTACATTGGCAATACAAGTGCTAGTATTTCCAGCTTCATCCGTCACTGTCAGCGTCACGGGAATGATTCCCATTGCTAAATCGGCACAAGAAAATTCCGTCTGTGAAGCATCAAATATTAATATTGTAGAGCAATTATCTGCACTGGCATTATCTAACATATCAGCTGATATAGTTGACACTCCATTGGCATCAAGCTCAACTGTAAGATCTTGACAAATAGCTGTAGGCTCAAGGTTATCTTCTATGGTTACATTTGCCATACATGTACTAGAATTACCTGATTCATCAGTAGCCGTCAAGGTTACAAGAACCAAACCTATGTCTTCACAAGTAAAAGCGGTTTGACTTGCATCAAGACTTAGTCCGGAAGAACAATTATCTGTGCTTCCATTGTCAATCATATCAGCTGTGATCATGGCGATACCATCTATATCTAATTCTATTGTGACCGAAAGGCAAGTTACCATTGGTGGAATATTATCTTCTACCGTTACATTTGCCGTGCAAGTACCAATATTTCCTTGTTCATCTGTAACACTTAAAACAACTGCTACGATTCCTACATCTGTACACCCAAACATGGTCTGAGATGCACCGAAAATCAGGTTTGTAGAACAATTATCTGTACTTCCGTTGTCCAACATATCTGCTGTTATTACAGCTGTACCATTTGCGTCAAGTGCGACAATAATGTCTTGACAATTAGCTGTAGGTAATTCATTGTCCTCAACTGTTATGGTAAACGAACAACTAGCAGTATTTCCGTCCATTGGATCAGTCACTGTGTATGTAATTGTTGTCGCCCCTATTGGATAGACAGGCAGATCTCCAGTAGTATCGTAAATCGTGGTTCCCGTAAGAATTGGTGCTGGCAAAGCAACAGTGCCATTACAATCTCCTGCATCGCTATCGATAAGTACATCAACCGGACAAGTAATATCTACTGCAAGCATCGGAGGAAAGAAATATTCCTCTGCGACACTGAATACTTTTTCAGCTATTTGTATACCACATTCTCTTCCCGGAATGTCATCTGCAGGAGGATGAATTCCTCCCCAGATTCTTGAAAGACTGGTCTGATCTGAAGCATCTCTATAAGTAGCCCATTGAAGCGTAACATCTTCAGTCGGGCCTTCTTCAAAAACTAAGAATTGATTTTGTGTTGTACTGAATTCACCTATTCCTCCAGGGAAAAATTCATCACCAGTTAAGGTTGTTAATACTTCTGCTGCAGCTCTAGAATAAGTTGAGTGACCAGAGATGTAACCCGCAAAGTTTGGTGTTACAAAAGTAGGTCTTTGATATGGGAACCAATCCTCCGCTAGAATCCATCCAACACCAGCATAATCGGTTGCTGGGTCATTAATAAACTCGTGACCTCTCCACGTATAAAGTTTTATTTTATTTACATTTTCGTTGCTTGCTCCAGCAAGTGGATCTCCCGGCTGAACCAATTCGATATAGTTGGCAACAAGTGGAATTCCATCAGTAGAATAATTAGCTAAGGTGGCATCAGTACTTTGTCCAGCTTCAGCCATCCCTCTAATTGCGCTTATTGGCCTAAGATAATCGTACCAGCCTTTGATACCCCAAGCGGTGATCGCAGCATCATGCATCGCACCTCCTAAAAGGAAGTAGGCTTTGACATCATATTCCAGCTGACTCAAGGTTGTCTGACCTCTGTAATCAGGGGTAAATTGAGGATGATCTAGCACATAATTGAGTATTGCAAACCAGTGTCCTGGTGGTGTTTCTGAATCGGGTCCATCTGCCCAAAATTCTGCTAGAATTCTTGTATAGTCACCTCTTTTAACAACATTTGGTTGATAAGCTGCTCCTGTAATTGGATTTATACTGTGACCATTTGCTCCAGCAACTCCACCAGTGGTATAGTTGTAGAAAGTCCTATAGTCTGCATAATTAGTCGGATAGGATGTTGTAGGTAAATTACCAAGAGCACCTGGAGATATATCAATCATTACACCATCATCTGGATCAAGATGTGATCCCCAAATTGAAACCATTGAAAATCCCCATTTGTAATCATCATCCGCTTGATCAGTAATCAATGGCGGTGGACCTGGATCACAATAGACATTGTAATCATCTCCGTTTCTATTATATGTTGTTCTATCTGCTTGAGTAAAAGCAAAAGGATTTACATTACCCCATTCAGGACTTAAAAAAGGAGGGGTACCTCCTGGAATTGGATTACCACTTTGATCAATAAATATCTCAAAGGCTAGTGGTTGCCATCTATCAAAATCAACCAAAGTTGTATTTCCTGGCAGGGTTAAGTCCATTGGAGGATTTACAGGCGAATAATAGTTATTTCCATAATTAGAGGTTTGATTGGCTCCATCGGTTAATGCATACTGATTCATGCAGCTAGCCAGATAGTTTCCAAGGGCTGCAGGATCACCTGAAGCATAGTTTGTTGAATTGTTAAAAGGATTGTACCCTAGACTCACCATTTCATTTTGGAGATCAACCAATAGACCAAAATAATCTGGAGAAAAACTGTAACGGATTCTTAGAAAGCTAAATGCAGCGTGTGAGATTGCTTCTTCACGAGCAGCTTGCACATTAGCTGGAACAGGAACTCCTGTGAAAGCACATTGATAGCCATACAAGTTCTGACCGAGCATATACGGTTGTGCTTGCGCATCATAGGCCGCCCATGCGTCGTACATCAGTACTGACAGGTGAAAAAGGTTTCTAGCATGCACCGTTGGTCTCGCTAAATCATTTCTAATTGCTTCCAGCGTAAACTCGTTCCAGTGCTTTGCGATTGAACTTCCTTGAGCAATTCCTTGTCCTTGAGAAGCACTTAAAATCAAAAAGAATATTATTAGTTTCTTCATTCTATTGGTTGGTTAAACTATAGACGAAGTTAAAAATAAAGGGCAACGAGACTCAGTAAATATTATATATAATTTATTGAAATATGTGTGAATTTAGACCTAAAACGTGGATATAACGGGGAATTAAAGGGTATTTAATCATTTGTTAAGCCTGTAGTTCCTTGAGGAAAATTATTTCGGTCGAGTAAGTTTTGTCTTTAATTCGAGTTGTCGATATGATTATAAAACCCTTCTTGATCTAATTCTACAGCATTTATTAAACCATTGATTCCAATCAAAAGGATTAAGTATGCAAGTCCAGCCAGCAAGTGAACTAGCTTCTAGTGGATGTTGATGGATATCATGAAAGCCAGGTAAAACCAGTTTCCCGTCTAGGTTATAATTGACCGTGTTTTCATCTTTGTATTGATCAAGTCCCTCATTGTTTCCTACGTACATTATTGGGCTGTCGTGTATTGCCATCGCTTCCGCAAATGTTTCCCCTGCTGCTGCAGTAAATATTTTACCGTTTGAAAAAGTATAGCTTGCAGTTTGAGCTTTGGCGTTAAAAGATAGGCTTATTGTAAACAGGAAAGGGCTCGATACTTCATAAAGCGTACTTATGCAATGAAGTTACAGCATCAATTAGATTTTTGCCGGAAGGCTTAATACTTATATTCCCAGCAACACCTGAGTATGTAAACAAAAAAAAAGCGATAGAGAAAATAAATCCTCTATCGCTCTCGATATTTTTTAAACGCTTGTTTACGATTATAGCTCGTAGTTATGCTTCAAGTTCTCTGTATCTCCGTAGAAATCTTCTACTATTTTAACAATTTCATCAATATCATCAACGATTGGAATTAAATCAAGATCCTTGGCGCTTATGTTGTTTTCTTCATTCAACATAACATCGGTGATCCACTTTACCATTCCTGACCAGAAAGATGAACCGTAAAGGATTACGGGCACTCTTGTGATCTTCTTTGTTTGAATCAAGGTCAATACCTCGAATAATTCATCCAATGTTCCAAATCCTCCAGGCATTACAACGAAGGCCTGCGCATACTTTACAAACATTACTTTTCTTACGAAGAAGTAACGATGGTTAAGATTCATTTCTTGGTGGATATAAGGATTGTGCGATTGCTCAAAGGGCAAATCAATGTTCAAACCAACAGAAAGTCCATCTGCTTCAAAAGCTCCTTTATTTGCTGCTTCCATAATACCTGGACCACCACCAGTGATTACTCCAAATCCAGCTCCACTCAACTCACTTGCAATTTTTGTTGCATCAAGATACCACTTATGGTCAGGCTTAGTTCTAGCTGAACCGAAAATAGAAATACAAGGAGGTAGTTGATTAAGGATTTCAAACCCATCTACTAATTCAGCGATTACCTTGAACATTGTCCAGGCATTTTCTCCTTTTATTTTGGTCCACTGTTTAGCTTTATTCCTGTAATTTTTTGGATTTTCTGACATGCTTTAATTTTTTTAGATTAAAAAGGACTTGAACAATATTAAATATTGCCAAGTCCTAAGTATGTGTCTTTGATTTTAAGTTGGTTTACGCAACTGTAACATCATCCTTATGTTTTTGATATTCACTCTTAACATAAGCTTGCAGTGAGGATAAATTATCAAATCTGTCAATCAGTCTATTTATTCCAGATTTCTCACCGCTTGATGGGGTTACAAATAATTCCACATCTTTTTTTGTAATTTCTTCTTTACTTAATATGATTAGTCTTTCGACTACATTTCTTAATTCTCTAATATTTCCAGTCCAACTCAAGCTTTGTAGGGCTTTCATCGCTGTTCCAACCACCTTTTTAGGTGCCATTCCGTATTCTTTACAGATGTTATCAACAAAGTGATTTACCAATAATGGAATGTCATCTTTTCTTTCACTTAAGGCTGGAACCTCAACAATGATAACAGCTAGACGGTGATACAAATCTTCTCTAAATCTTCCTTTTGCTATTTCCTCTCTAAGATTTTTATTTGTTGCTGCGATTACTCTTACATCAACTTGTATATCTTTTTCTTCACCTACTCTTGTTATTCTTGACTCTTGTAAAGCGCGTAAAACTTTAGCTTGAGCACTCAAACTCATGTCTCCTATCTCATCAAGAAACAAAGTCCCATGACTGGCTAATTCAAACTTCCCAACTCTATCTTTATACGCTCCAGTAAATGAACCTTTCTTATGACCAAACAATTCTGACTCTATCAATTCTGATGGTATCGCTGCACAGTTCACTTCAATAAGAGGCTGATTTGATCTAGAACTTTTGGCGTGCATTGATCTTGCAACCAATTCTTTACCAGTTCCATTTTCTCCTGTTACAAGAACTCTTGCATCAGTAGGTCCTACTCTTTCTATTGTTTCTTTTACTTGCTTAATTCCTTTTGAGTTACCGATCATCTGAACGACATCGATATTTCCATTTACTTTTTTCTGAAGTGTTTTCTTTTCAGTAATCAAGCATGACTTATCCATTGCATTACGGATCGTAATCAATAATCTATTTAAGTCCATCGGCTTCTGAATGAAGTCAAATGCACCTTTTTTCACAGCCTCTACAGCAGTATCGATTGTACCGTGTCCAGAAATCATGATAATAGGAGTATCAGGAGATAGTTCTGCCAATCTATCGATCGCCTCCATACCGTCCATCTTTGGCATTTTAATATCCAATATGATTATATCGTAGTTGTTTTGCTTCACTTTAACAAGACATTCAAAGCCATCTCCTGCTTGATCAACTTTGTACTTCTCCAACTCGAGAATGTCTTTTAGGGTGCTTCTGATGCTTTTTTCATCGTCCACAACTAGAATCTTAGCCATATTGCTTTTTGTAGTTTAATTAGTGAGCCTTTACAACTGTAGGTCGGACCACAATCGCAGCCGTAAATATACATTATAATTCATAATAATATCTAAATCGCTGTAAAAACATCACTTATATATAGAATAAAATCGTAATGTCTTAATTTCCCAATAATCTAAAGGAACTATAAGCCATAAGAGATGAACCGATTTCAAGGCATTTTTCATCTACATCAAAAGAAGATGTATGGACTGGAGAGGTGATTCCTCTTGATTGATTTGCTACTCCAAGTCTATAAAAGCAGCCGGGCATGGCTTGCGAGTAGAATGAGAAGTCTTCAGAAGTCATTCGTTTAGGAAGTCTAACAACATTTTCCTCGCCCAGCAACTCTTGTGCATAGATAAATACCTGTTCAGTCAGTTCTGGGTTGTTGTATAAGGAAGGATAACCATGTCTAATCTCAAGGTCAACTTTAACTTCATATTTATCAGCCAGAGTTTCTGCTGCTTCCATCATCAATTTATGAACTGCTTCTCGTTTATTTTCATCCATCGCCCGGAAAGTACCTTCCATATTTATCTGATCAGGAACTACATTGGTGGCGCCTCCATCTGTATTGAACTTTCCAATACTTAAGACTATCGGATTGTCCTCTTGATTATTCTCTTTTTCAATTGATTTGAAAGCCAAGATCAATTCTGCTCCTACTCGGATGGGATCTTTTACATCCTTTGGTAATGCAGCATGGCCCCCTTTTCCTATAATCTTTACGTAGAGCTCGTCAGCGGAAGCCATGTAAGAACCGGGGTGAAATCCTACCTTACCAACTTCAAGAGGAGGATGAACATGTTGGCCAATAATCGATTGTGCGTTCATAAAAGGAATTAGTCCTTCCTTGATCATGAGCGATGCACCTCCTGGTAATTTTTCTTCTCCAGGTTGAAAAATACATTTCACTAAACCTCCCCACTGTGCTTTCGTTTCATTTAGTAATTTAATTGCACCTAGTAAACAGGTTGTATGAACATCATGCCCACAGGCATGCATTACATTTTCATTTTTACTTCTGTATACTCTATCATTATTTTCCAATATTGGAAGAGCATCAATATCTGCACGCAATGCAATCCTCTTATCCGATTCCAAATCACCTTTTACCTCTGCAACAATCCCAGTTTCAACCCAACCATCTTTAAAGTTTATCCCCCACTCTTCTAGTTTAGAGATAATGTACTTTGATGTCTCGTATTCTTTGAAGGAAAGTTCTGGATGCATGTGAAGGTGCCTTCGAATATCAACCAGTTCTTGGCTAATCTCAGAAACCAGTTCTTTTATGTTTGCTATCATGGTAATAGATTATATAGTAATGCTACAAAGTCTTTCCAGATATCATAATCCTTGGCATATGCAAAGTTTAATTCATTACTAGATGAATTTACATTCTTGGAGGTGTCAAAGTCTTTGTGATCAAATACTGATGTCGAAATACTTGGCAAGGCAGTTGTATTAAATGGAATAATATATCCTATCCAAGATTTTATGCCGAAGAAAACAAAAAATATGTTTTTTAAGACCAAGCCTCTATTTTTTGAAAACAACAAAACGAACGGCGAAACACATACAAGAATGATTGACATAAATATATCAAACAAACGCTTCTGTCTTTTCTTTTCTGGATTAGAGATATTGAAATTTATCTGGGTGGAATACCAAACTCCAGATCTATTTTTGGAATCACTTCCGATAATGTTGTCGTTATTTTCTGAACTAATTCTATAGGCGTACTTATTACCCAAATCAGCCATCGTCTTGAACATCAAACTATTACTTAAATCCCCAGAGCAAAATACAATTTCGTTTGGTCTTTCAAAGTTTACAATGCTGGCAATTTTATCCATCCCTCCCAGGTGATACTTGGTGTCAAAAGCAGTGCTGGGACTGACCGCCCCGATCATTTTAAAATTGGTGCTAGTGCCCTGAAACTGAGGATTTACGGCATCTAACGAGTCCGCAGATCCTACAACCAGTACTCTCCGTTCGTCAGATTGATTTAAGTTAAAATCGCCAAACTGTAGTTTATTCTTCACTTTCTTAGCTATCCAAAGTAATATAAACAAAGCAGTAAAAGAGATCAACATGATTGCTCTTGAAAACCTATACTCTTCAGGTAAAAAACTATAAATTAAGAAGACCATCAAACCTCCAAACATCCAACCCTTGGTTAGTTTAGGCACTCCAGATTTCTCATCATAATTACCATTGAGAAATAGCACAAAAACATAAACTAAACTAAAAACTAAAAATAGAAAATTTATAGGAATTGCACTATAGTACTCTTGATCCGAAAAGTAATATTTAGCCCAAATGGTCTTTGTTGAAAAGAAGGTAAAGAAGACAATAAACCCATCAATTAATGGAGCAAGCCATGGAATAATCTTTGACTTAAAAAAAGCAATAATTCCACTAAAAAGGATCGCTATGTTTACAAACTTACTCATCAAGAATGACTTACCAGCAAAGTGTTTGGTATTAAAGATTGCCATCGCTTGATAAAAATGCTTGGTGTAGCTTACGGAAGTTTTTCGAGTACTTTCTCCTTTAAAATGGATGATAGATGTATCAGACAAGTAATAGTTTTTGTACCCACCTTTTAAAATTCGGTATGACAAATCAATATCTTCACCATACATGAAAAATTGTTCATCTAGAAGGCCAACTTCATCAAGAACCCTTTTCTGCATAAACATAAACGCACCGCTTAAAACCTCAATTTCGTGATTGCTATCTTTGTCTAAATGTCCTAAATGATACTTGTTGAATTTTGCGCTTTTATTGAATAATTTTGACATACCGCTCATCTTGTAAAAAGCTGTCCAAAAGCCTGGAAAGCCTCTTTTTGATTCAGGTAAAAAATTCCCTTTCCCATCTAACATTTTCACACCGAGGGCACCAATCTTTTGATCTGACTCCATAACGTCAAAACACTTTTGCAGCGTGTCTTCACTGAGCAGGGTGTCAGGATTTAATAAGAGTACATATTTGCCTTGAGCGATTTCAATAGCTTGATTATTGGCTACAGCAAAACCTGGATTATGCTTATTTTCAATCAGCTTAACGTCAGGATATTTTTCATTCACCATTTGATTGGAAGCATCAATAGAATTATTGTCTACCACTAAAATTTCAACATCTAGATTGTGCTTACTCTTATATATAGATTGGATACACTGATCAAGAAAATGTTGAACGTTGTAATTGACAATAACTATTGAGACTTGCTTCATTTAAGCGTTAGGTTTGAACATAAGGAGTTCTGCTTTGGATTGATCTACCTAAGGTCAACTCATCAGCATATTCTAGATCTCCACCAAATGAAACACCACGTGCAATCATCGAAATGTTGACTTTTTGATCCTCAAGTTTTTTGGAGATATAAAAAATTGTGGTTTCTCCTTCTATACTTGGCGATACTGCCATAATTAACTCTTCTACATTTTCTTCTTCGATGCGTTGACATAGTTGATCAATATTAAGATCATCCGGTCCTACCCCTTCCAATGGAGATATCACTCCCCCTAGAACATGATATCTGCCGCTATATTGTTGAGTTTCTTCGATTGCCATCACATCTCGGATAGATTCAACGACACAAAGAACATTTTTCAGTCTATGTTCATCAATACAGATGTTACATACGTCTTCATCGCTATAATTATAGCACTTTTTACATGTTTTTAGCTTTGCATTCACATCAAGAAGGCTTTGAATGATTTTCTCGCTTTTCTGAGTTTGGTCCTTCACAAGATGAAGAACCATCCTTAAAGCGGACTTACGGCCCACACCAGGTAACTTACTAAAGGCGTTTACCGCCTCTTCTAACAAAGTAGATGAAAATTTCATACCGTAAAATTAAGGAAGTATCTGAGAATCAAGGGTATAAATCTATGCTATAATAGCTGGTTTTTCGGCTTAAGTCTTATTTTTGGTACTTAATTAAAATCAAAGAAATGGCTGAAATTATAAGAATGCCTCGTTTGAGTGATACGATGGAAGAAGGAAACATTGTTTCTTGGCTGAAAAACGAAGGGGATTCAGTAGATGTGGGTGATGTATTGGCAGAAGTGGAGACTGATAAAGCCACAATGGATTTGGAAAGTTTTCATTCTGGAACATTGATTTATGTAGGAATTAAAGAAGGTCCAGTAGCTGTGGACGGTATCATTGCGATTATCGGAGATAAAAGCGATGATGTTCAGGCTCTTTTAAAAGAAGCTGAAGCAAATGCACCAACTCCAGCAAAGGAAGAGTCTCCTGCACCAACTCCACAAGCTTCAACGCCAGCAGCTGCACCGGCACCTGTTTCAAAACCAATTACAAATGTCGCTGCGCCAACGGCAGATTTTAGTGGAGAAACAAAGGCTAGTCCGCTAGCAAGAAAAATGGCTGAAGAAAGAGGCATTAACATCGCATATGTAACTGGGACTGGAGAAAATGGCAGGATTGTAAAAAGAGATGTAGAGAACTATTCAGCAAATGGCGGTTCTGGATCAGCTGGAGCTGCAATGGCATTGATGCCTGGTATAAACTACGGAGATAACCCAGTGTCACAAATGCGTAAGGTAATCGCTAGAAGATTGGGAGAAAGTAAGTTTACTGCCCCACACTTCTATCTGACAACTGAGATTAACATGGATACCGCTATCCAAGCTAGAAAAGCGATTAATGAAGAGGAAGGCGTGAAAGTTTCTTTCAATGACCTAGTAGTTAAAGCTTCAGCTTTTGCTTTAAGAAAGAACCCTCATGTAAATGCTTCATGGCATGGTGATAAAATCACTATTCACACGGATATTAATATTGGTGTCGCAGTAGCAATAGAAGATGGTCTTGTAGTACCAGTTGTACGAAATGTAGATACGCTTTCATTACCAATGATCAATGCTCAGGTAAAAGCTTTGGCTGGTAAGGCGAGAAACAAAAAGATTCAACCTGCAGACATGCAAGGAAATACATTCACAATTAGTAATCTTGGAATGTTTGACATTGATGAATTTACTGCAATTATCAATCCACCAGATGCTTGCATACTTGCGGTAGGATCAATCGCAGAGAAGCCAGTTGTCAGAAACGGACAAATCGTAGTTGGCAACGTAATGAAAGTAACTTTATCATGTGATCATAGAATCGTTGATGGAGTAACTGGAGCTAAATTTTTACAAAGCTTAAAGTTTGTTCTAGAGAATCCAATTAGAATGTTTGCTTAATAACATCTAACTCTAGATCACTACAATAAATAAACAAAAAGGGCAATCATCTTAGGTGATTGCCCTTTTTGTTTATTTATGTTTTTTGTAACTCGCTTTTTATTTATCTCCGACAAAAAAGAATCCTGATTTCTGTTCTTCTTTATTTACAAGATTAACAACATACATTCCTGTTGGTAAGTAATTGACATTGATTTCATCTCCTTTTTGAAAATCATCAATTGACTCTACAATATTTCCACCAAGTGTATAAATTACAACTTCTGAAACCAAAGTTCCCTCTTGTTCAACTTCATCAGATAACTCTTCATTCTCAGTTACTTCGATGGCAAGATGTCCATCAACAACAACTGGCTTAAATATATTTCTACCATTACCCAGATAAGTGTCATCACTATTAAAAGCATAATACTCTACACTTTCTTCCGTTACATTTGAACCACAATTGTTTGGATCAAACACAAACTCTGCGATTGTAACATAAACTTGATCCACAGAAAAGTCATCAATCATTACAGCTGTCGGTATAATTTCCGAAGATTCAATTGTTACTGCCAATGATCTACATGTTGACTCAAAAAGATTGGCACTATCTCCAGACGATACTCTAGCCTCAATTGAGTTGTTATAAAAGTATGCATTAAGATCTTCAACAAACAACTCAACCTCTGACTCTCCTCCATTACACATACTCGGTGTTCCATCACAATAAGGAAAAAAGAACCCTTCAGTGTTTTCATTTATGATAACGATATCTCCATTAGCTGCTAAATACTCAAAGCTAATAAGGTTTGGCAATCCGTTTGCATCAAGACAAGTGCTATAAGTGCAAGTCAGTGGATCAGTATCTTCTTCTTGAGTAGCAGTAAGATCAAGCTCATGACAAGTAGCTCCACAAGCACCTCTTGAATCAACGACATCAAGACATATGGTATATACCCCTTCCGTGAAATTATGTATTAATTCCTCTTGCGTTCCTGCAGCAGCATTTCCCACTGACCAATTATAAGAAACAATATCTAAGTCTTTTGAAAACTGAGGAGTTAACTGAAAGTTATCTCCAGTAACTTGTTCAACATTTATCCCAGTCAATGCTGATGTTGTTGCAGTAAGTTTTACATTATCAATGACAATCCCACAGCTTACAAAATCATCCTGTAAATGCTGATATTCTGTAAACATCCAGATCTGCTCAAAATCACTTTCTGGTACAAATGAAATTTGATAGCTTGACATCCCTGATACTTCTATGTTAGATGAAGGCATTAATTCCATTCTGTCGATTGGTTGTATTTCTTGAAATACTCCAGGAAATACTTCTGGGGTTGGAAACTGAAACCAGTTGTGTCCTCCTTCTTCTAAATTGCTATTTAAGGCGATGTTTAAGAAACCGTTTATTTCAGAATCGCAAACTGTACCAAAGTCTAAACTTAAAG
This sequence comes from Devaleraea mollis, assembly GCA_032361265.1. Lineage (NCBI taxonomy): Eukaryota > Rhodophyta > Florideophyceae > Palmariales > Palmariaceae > Devaleraea > Devaleraea mollis. Next base: position 22,943 of record JAULCF010720131.1, on the reverse strand, counting down.
TATAAAGTAAATCATCGTCACCATGAATACTTACAGGTGTAAACATTCCTTCACTATGATCATGTGTTTCTCTGTGCCCGTAGCACATATGCGCTCCTACTGAATTGATCCCTTCGATAGCATACCAGTTCCAATCTTCTGTAACGTAATCAACTGTACCATGGGTTGCAAACCAGTTTGAAATCTGACCTGTTGTGATCCCAATTGAAGCTTCTCCACCTGGCACAAAAATCATTTCTTCGAAAGATCCGTTTTCGTTTAATACTGGACAAGCTTGACCTATAAGAAGGTTGGAGAGTAAAACCGAGATTAATATTATAGTAAGCTTTCTTAGCATCTTTCTAAATTTGAAGGTTCAGAAAGTGTTGAAAATTATGCTAGAATAAAATCCTAAGGTGGAGGTTAGGTGGCGTTTAGTTGATAACTCAAATATATATGAACTATTGGCCATGGTAAAGGACCAGTACCTTACAATGGTACTTCAACCTGTACTACAAAAATGCTACCAAGCGACAAATTTGAGGATCTAGCACACTTTTGGGCATAAAAAAAGGAGCCAACTGTAAAGCAGGCTCCTTTTTGATATCTTTTAGTTATTGTTAGTAACCAGAGTTCTTATTTCCGTTACTGTAGTTATTAATCACTTCTCCACTTTGTGGAGCTGATGAACCATCATTCATAACTGGCTCAGCCATATCAAAATCATTGGCATCACAAGTTCTGAATTCTACTCTTCTGTTCATGTAGTGCGATCCGTTAACTCCGCCCAATGGACTTTCTTCTCCACCGTACATTAACTTCAGTCTTGATCTATCGATGCTATAGTTCTCAACTATGTAATCGATTGATTCTTTTGATCTTCTATATGAAAGTACTTTATTATAATCGTTTGTACTCTTACTGTCTGTATGACCATGAGCAACAACACAAATCTCAGGACACTTTTCTAAAACCTGCGCTACGTGGTGCAATTGACTAAAGTATTCTGTTTTGATTGTTGATCTATTGTTATCAAAATGAATCATTGGTAGGAACCATTGTCCACATCCAGAATTAGCATAATTTACACTTCCTCCAGAATAAGAACCTCCAGTTGTTCCTCCTGTCGTCCCTCCACCGCTAGTATATGTACCACCAGTTGATCCTCCACCTGAGGTCATTTTAGTTTCAATTGATTTTACATCTTCAGAAATCGGGGCAACTTTAGTATCAATCATTGTTGCTACTTCATCTGATGTAATACAACATCCTGCTCCTTGAGCAACTCCAGAATCATCAATTTCTAATCCTGGTGGTGAGTAAGGCTCAAGGTCTTTGCAATCAGCAAGTCCGTCTCCATCACTATCCAAAAGAATTCCTCTAGTATCTACAGCACATCCTTCAGGTGTATCTAACTCTTGGTCTAACATGTCAATAACACCATCGTTATCATCATCAGTTAAATCAAGTTGTGGACGTTGCTTTAATGAAGCAATATCATCAAAGGCACTATCAAGAGGGTTCAACCAATACAATGGCTCCGTTCTCTTATCAAAATTACCTGTGTTTATTCCTATTGTCAGATTAGTAAAATGACCTATATCAACGTTATTTGTTTGATCAATGTTGGTTCTGTACTTCTGACCATCCAAGAAGTCGTTATCACTTAAGAAGGCTTTCCATTCAAGTCCAACATTTATTCTCTTGCTCAACTTTCTTGAAATACCAGTAGAAACGGTACTTATAACATGTACATTGGTTTCATCACCAATTCTGAAAATACCCTTCTTCTCAGGTCCTTCAGTTTCATATACACCGTCGTATTCTTGCTTCAGGTTATTTTTTATTTCAATTCTTCCTGCTTGAGAATCAAACTTATCTGGATCCCAATCAATTAGAGTTACTAGGTTATTGTACACTTCTCCTTCAGCATTCCTAAGATCGAGCATTGTTCTGTGCGAATCTAAGCCTACACCCAACGCTGCATACCAGTTCCATTTATTTCTTTCTTGGTGAAATAAAAGGTTTCCAATATTCACAACACCTTCAAGTGTTGCTGCAACATAAGTTGTTTTGTGACTAAAGAACCACGGGTTGGAAGGACCATAACCAGCGAATACACCCTGAGCGTTATTTTCTGGCAGCAAGTTTAATGAAGACGGTTGAGGATCCAATCCTTTGGCCTCTCCATAAAACAGTTCTCCTTTTATTGAAAAAACGTAATGAAGTGCTTTTCGCATGTGTAAGCCAACACCCCATCCAGCTGGAATTTCTCTATCCACGTCACCGTCAATAAAAAAATGCCCCCCTTTAACGCCGATTTCAATTGCGTCCTTTGGTTTTGCTGCGTACTTATACTGGCCCATTCTCCACTCCTTATTCTGGTCGGAGTCACGAGTCATCTCGTCTGTTATTGTTGCTGTCTTCCAGGTGTCGTTTATTTCTTCCTGAATTTCAGCATTTTCTTCTTCTTGGCCGTATGCAAGTGTCATAGTCATGCATGCGATCGCCAAAAGGAAAATCCTTTTAGTAGTCATAGGTGTACATTTTAAAACAAATCTACATTTATTATTATTTCAAACAAATTAAAATAATATATAATGTGTAAATAATTAATAATTAGGGCTTCAGCTAAGTTTATCGCGTATTCCTCGCTCACGCCCTAAAGGGTAATTTCGTTGAAAAATAAAGTTAATACTAAACTCCCTTAAATATGGGTTTCATCCCTTATTTAACGCAATTAGTAAAGTAGTTGACATAAGTTTTCAACGAAATTTCCTGCGTAAAACCCGTATTTTTCATCCAATTATTCATGATATGGATTATATATGCTAATATTTTGTAATATATATATCATTGTCTATCTTAGAGATATAATTTACTAAAATATTTAATACGATGTATTTTTTGAAGACTCTCATGTACAATGAACATATCCTAAACGCCACGAAAAATGGATCAATTTTCGAAAATTTAACTTTTTATGATCAAAACCTTCATAAGTTTTCAGACTTCCAATTGGGGATTGTCGGTATTGACGAAAAGAGTCTAACCGCTTTTAGAAATAGCTTTTATCTGTTTGGAGATCACTTTCAACTACCCGTTTTAGATTTAGGAATTATAAAGAATAGTCAGAACTTAACACAAAATCTTGAGCATTTATCAACTCAAATTCCTTTGATTGTTATAGGTGGCTCTCCCCTTTCATTCTCAAAGTCAACTGCAGTGATGAGTAAGGTCCTTGATTCAGGACACAGAAATGAAATGAAAAAGTTCATCGGTTACCAAAGACATTTAGCCAAGCTAGAGGACTATAACCAGATCGATGAGTATCAAAATATATCTCTAGGTGAATTAAGAAAAAACTCAATGATGGTAGAACCATTGATGAGAACTTGCACAAACATCTCGTTTGACCTTAGTGCCATCAAGCAAGCGGATCTGGGTATTGATGCAAACAATATTGTTGGACTGACGCTAGAAGAAGCTTCCCAGATAAGTAGATATGCAGGTATTTCACCTGACATGCGCATTGCTCATTTTCCCAACTTGCAGCCTCAGTTTGCATTTGGAAATGTTGCCAATGAATACGCTGCTTGCGTTTCAACAATGGCGTGGTATTACCTTGAGGGGCTTTTAAATTTAAACTATGAGTCACCGGCAGAAGACGACCATATCAGCTACGTGATTAATTCAGAATATTTTGAAGAGCCTTTGACTTTCTTAAAAGGACAGAGATCTGGAAGATGGTGGATGAAGTATGGTGAGAATGCAGACTACTTTCCGTGCCTGCATGAAGACTTCATTCAATCAAAAGAAGGAAATATACCAGATAGGCTTTACAAGTATTGCTTAAGTTAAGAGAACAACTTTTCTAGACTTATACCTCTCGACCCTTTTAATAAGACTTTACTCGTTTTCAGGATTGGTGCACCGCTTAAATATCGTTTAAGTTCGGTGACATTCTGGTAGTATTGTATGCGATCATCTTCTGACTTGCATGCAGAAAACTCCTTCCCTACAAGGAATGCTTTGGTAAATTTTTGTGCAGATATTTGATCAATCACTGCTTGATGCTCTTCGAGTGAATACTCACCTAGTTCTAGCATATCTCCTAGTATCAATACTTTAAAATCACCTTCAATCATCATGAAATTATCAATACTTAATTTCATACTGGATGGGTTAGCATTGTAGGCATCTAGGATATATTCTATTCCATTCAGATTATATATTTGCGACCTGTTGTTGGTAGGTGTGTATTCAGAGAGCGCACTTGCTATATTTTCTTGGCTGACTTTAAAGTAAGCTCCTAAGAAAATTGCAGCTGCCATGTTGTATAAATTATACTCTCCTGCCAGATTTGTAAAGACTTCTTTTTCTTCCCATAAAAAACTCAACAGCCCTTCCTCTTGATTGATCGTTGTAAGAGCGGATGGGAAATACTTTAGTGCATGTTCATAGGAATCAACTAAATCTTCAAGTTTTTCATCTTCTCCATTGTAAAATATTATTCCTTCATTTTCTTTGAGAAAATCAAAAAGTTCACCCTTCCCTCTCTTGACACCGTCAAGAGAGCCAAAGCCTTCGAGATGCGCTTTTCCGATGTTGGTGATCAAACCAAAATCAGGTCTGGCAATCTGGCAAAGTGGATATATTTCATTGACATGATTGGCTCCCATTTCAATAATCGCCAACTCATGTTTGGAATTTAATTCTAGTAAAGTCAATGGGACTCCTATATGATTATTTAAATTTCCTTTTGTGTAATGACATTCGTACTGAGTCGATAAAACTGCATGACATAACTCTTTAGTAGTGGTCTTACCATTACTTCCAGTGATGGCTAGTATTGGTGTCCCCAAGGTTACTCTATGGTGCTTGGCTAAGTCCTGAAGACATTTCAATGTGTCATCAACCAGAATTGGTGTTACTCCTTCAATTTCAATTGCTTCATCAACGACTACATACTTTGCACCTTTTTCATGAGCGCTCAGGGCAAATTTATTCCCATTGAAATTAGCTCCACTTAAAGCAAAAAACATTTGCCCTGAGCTTATTGATCTTGTATCAGTACTAATTCCGTCTGAGTCCAAAAAGCATTCATAAATCTGAGCTAAGTCCATCATAAGTTAAAAATGGGTAAAAAAAAATAGTCTCTACAAACGTAAAGACTATTTTTAAATATATGGTATTTCTAATTCTTAATACTTTCTCTTCTTCTTGGATTTACCTCCACTCTGTCCAAAGTCGTTTCCTCCACTGTCTTCATTTCCAGCTTCTCCACCTACTCTGATCATTGCACATCTGAAACCAAGATCTCTATCACTCTTAGCTTCGTGCTTATATCTTCTTGTTCCAGGTGATAACCAGAAAAGTCTATCTTCCCATGATCCACCTTTGATTACTCTTGATTCATTACTGATCAATGTGTAATCACCATATCCATAACTGATATACTCATCTACATCACCATCTCTGTAATTTCTTACATCACCTTTTCTATAGTTTTCTCTGAATCCAAGTGTATCATCTTCCACTTGTTGGTATCTTAATCTACCCAAGCTATCTTTCTCAACAGGTCTTCCGTTTTCGTCTCTCATCATTTCAGTAAAAACGTTACCTCTAAATGAGTTAAGATCTTGATTTTCAGGATCTGAAAGCGTTGAACTTGTTAATGGTCTGTAAACATCAGCACACCATTCGTTTACGTTTCCAGCCATGTTAAATAGACCAAAATCGTTTGGCATATATTGAGTTGTTGGACCTGGTCCTGAAGCTTTATCATTTAAAGCTCCTGCCATTCCCATGTAATCTCCTCTACCTCTTTTAAAGTTGGCAAGAATCTTACCTTGATATTTATCATTTACTCTGTATCTAGCAGTATTACCATCCCAAGGGAAGAATCTTCTATCTGTAATTACTTCATCAGAAGATGCTGATTGGTTTCCTTGTAAAGCAAGAGCTGCATACTCCCACTCTGCTTCTGTAGGAAGTCTATATGCAGGAAGTAGGATACCATCTTCAAACTTTACTGGTCTTTCTCCACCTGTATTAAGATCTTGAAGATTTTCTCTTACTGAACCTTGGTACTGTCCTTCTAAATAAGCACCAGTATTGAAGCTTTCGCTATCAATCTGTTCATTTGTATTATTATTAAGGATACCTCTTTTGATAAGAATACCTTCATTTACTCTATCACTTCTCCACTTACAGAATTCGGTAGCTTGTAACCATGAAACTCCAACAACTGGATAGTCATCGTAAGACGGGTAACGGTAATAAGTTTGAACAAGAGGTTCATTGTATGAAAGTTCTTCTCTCCAACATAAAGTGTCAGGAAGAGCATCTCTCCATACTTGAGGATATGCTTTATAAGTTCTTCTATTCCAAGAAACGTATTCTCTCCAGTTTACGTTACTTACTTCTGTTTCATCCATATAAAATGAAGAAACAGTTACTCTTCTTGGGATATTATTCCATTCGTAAGATACATCCTCTTGTGAAGTACCCATTGTGAAAGTACCACCTTCGATTAATACAAGATTAGGTCCTGTAGCTTGTCCTTCGTAATCTAGTTTCTCAAAACCACCCCATTCAGGGTTGTTATATTCCCAACCTGTTGCAGATGATGTTTCATTCTGCGGCTTACATGCCGAAAACATTACTATTACAGAAAGAAAAAAGAGGATTGATTTTAGATCGTGTCTCATTTCCAAGTTTTTTGTTAATTGCCTGCCAAATATAATAAAACTAAATAATAAATAACCACAAATCATACCACCTTCAGCTAATTTTAGCGGAATAGCATGAAGCAATCATTAATTTTAGATTCTTGTCTTTTATTTGGCAATGTATATAATAGTCCCAATTCATGGCTCCCTCCCGACGAGGCACCTAAACCAGATACAGTCAAGTCATAACTATATGTGATCTTCAATGGGTCTAGATTTACACCAAAACTAGCTATAAAAGCATCTGAATTTTGGAAAGTATGCCTGAAATATGCCCCTAAAATAAGGCTTTTCAGTTGTACATACGCCCCAGCATTCACTTGCCAGAAATCAGCTTGATTTGCCACTAAAAGACTCGGAGATACAAACGATGGTTTTGTCTGTTTATTGCCGATATCGAAAACATATTGGTATCCAACATGTGCATTCCATAGTAATTGAAGACCTATTTTATTTTGAGTATTTGTTGAAACAAAGCCATTATCTGGAGAATTTAAGTGCTTAAAAGTCATTCCAGCATACCAACTTTTGTTAAAAACCAAAAATCCGGTAGAAACGTCGATATAGGTTTTATTAAAGCTTTCTGGGACCAATTCATCTGTGGGAATGAAGGTTCCTCCAACGTTTATGGGCCCTGTGATGTCAATTTGGTCGCCAAATTGAAGTTTATTCCAATCGAGCCTATTTTGGCCTAAAGCCGCCTCTACACCTACTTTTAGCTGATATTCTCCCTTCAATACCACTTTATACATATACGTTCCACCAATTGTAAGATGCTCCAAGGCTCCATCTCCTGCACTATCTGAGATAACCGAAACGCCTATTCCGCTGTTAATATTTCTGAAAAATTGGTTATAACCTAAAGCAAAGGATTCATATGGTGTGGAAATACCTGGCCATTGCAATCTATAGTTACCGGAAAACTGCGCAGAGGTAGTATTTCCAGCAAACGCAGGATTAATAACCAAAGGGGTATTATAGAATTGAGAAAAAACCAAATCTTGTCCATAGGATACTTGAAATCCAATGAAAAATGCTAAGATTATAAGGTATTTGGTCTTCTTCAAGTCTAGATCTTTTACTATTTTAATATATTATTGTGACTCGCAATACGCAGCCTTGATTAACGTTTTAGTAACATAATTGAAAACATCAATTCTTATATGAACATATCGCTGAAATTAACACTTTTATTTTGCCTACTGGGTTTTTCTTTTTTTTATAACCCTGTTTTGTCCCAGTCAAATTTGAGCTCAGGAACAATTTACAAATTGTCAATTCCTGAATCTGGGATTTACTCTATCAATTCATCTTTCATAAATCAAAATTTAGGAGGAAATATAGGTGGTATTGATCCTGCAAAAATTCAAATCTTCTGTGGAGGTGGTGGTATGCTTCCTCGTTTAAATTCTGACAGTAAAATTAACGATCCTGTTGAAATTCCTATTTATGTTTCAGGTTTTTCTGACGGAAATTTTGATGCTGCAGATATTATTTACTTCTATGCCCCAGGACCTGAACACTATAACTTTGATGCTAGTAATCCTCAGCTTGAAGCAAATATTTATGATCAGAATAATTATGTCTACATCAAGTTTAATGAAGAAAATGGTCAAAGGATTCAAAGCAGAAATTCCATGGGTTCGTCAGATGTAGAACTCAACAGCATTCACAGAATTCATAGACACGAGATAGAAAAAGATAATCTATTGGGGACCAATCCTGGAACACATGGATCAGGTCAACAATGGTTTGGTGAAGCGTTCGCAAATCAATGGGATCAAGATTTTTCTCAATACTTTACGTTAGTGAACCCTATTTCTGGAACGAACTCTGACATTCAAGCTATTTTTGCCGCACGTTCTGAATCTCAGACTTCAGTTAAATATTTTATCGGTGGCGAAGAGTTTTCAAGCTCTTTATCAAGTTCAAATCTAGGTTCTCAGGAATCAAGATATGCTGATACTTCTGTGTTGACTAGATCTTCAGTTATAGGCCCATCTCCATCCGTTGCAGTAAGTTATAATCCAAACGAATCTACAGATAAAGGCTGGTTAGATTATATCCAAATAACTTCTGAAGAAAGATATGATTTAAGCAACAATGAATTGTTGTTCAATTTAGATACGAGAGAATTTGCTTCTGCAGGTTGGGTGCTTGATGGATTAGGACAAAGACAACTATGGGATGTTACTGATTTCACAAACTTAAGAAACTGTATTCCTCTAGGCAATAGATATCATTTTGAAACAGAAGATGAGATGAAGCAATTTAGAATATTTGACGAAAGTGCAAGCTTCTCCTCACCTGAATTTGTCGAAGAGGTTGCTAATCAAAATATAAAAGCACTATCTGATTTTGACTTTCTTATAGTCTATCATGCTGACTTTGAAGAAGCCGCAAATCTACTTGCAGAACATAGATCTCAAGTTGATCCATTGAGAGTTAAACTAGTTGAAATCAATCAAATCTACAATGAGTTTGCTAGTGGTAGAAAAGACCCAACTGCTGTAAGAGATATGGCAAGAGTTTTACAATTGAACAATGATGGTTTCAGTTACATGATGTTACTAGGAGATGCTTCTTTTGATTATCGAGATATTGTTGACAATCTACCAAGGACAAACTTTGTTCCCTCTTATCAAACGACCGAATCATTAAGTCCTGTGGAAGGTTTTCCATACGATGATTACTTTGCAATGCTCTCACCTACTGAGGGTTTAAACTTTAGAGGAGCATTGGATCTAAATGTGGGAAGATTGCCTGCTAGAACTAGTGATGAGGCGCTAGATATGGTCAATAAAATTATTCATTATGACAATTCTGTAACTCAATATAATGATTGGAAAATGAATATTTCATTTTCAGCGGATGATGAGGATTCAAACACGCATCTTAATGATTCAGATGAAATTGCTGTTATGGTAAATGATTCATTTGGTTTAATGAATCAAACAAAAATATACTTTGATGCATTTCTTCAAGAATCTACGCCAGGTGGAGAAAGATATCCTACTGCTAAAGCTAAAATTAATGAGACAATAAATAAAGGAGTGTTGGTATATAACTACTTAGGTCATGGAGGTCCAGGTGGACTGGCTCAAGAAAGAGTTGTGCTCAGAGATGATATTAAAGAATGGGATAATTTAGATAAGTTACCCATTATAATTACTGCTACTTGTTCATTTACAAGTTATGACGATCCTGGGATTACCTCTGCTGGGGAAGAAGCAATGCTTAATGCAAATGGTGGAGCCGTTGCATTATTTACAACCACTAGAGCTGTGTTTGCTCAAGATAATGCGAGGCTTACAGAATCAGTCTATGAAAATATTTTTGAAAAAAAGGATGGAGACTTTCAGCGAATCGGTGATATCATGAGACTTGGGAAAAATACGGGTCAAGATACACTGATTTCAAATGCTAGAAAATTCACCTTAATTGGTGATCCAACGATGAGAATAAATGCACCTCAGCATAACATTATTTTAGATGAAATAAACGATTCTCAGATTACTGAAACATCTAGTGATACTTTACGAGCATTGGAACAAGTAAATTTAAAAGGTCATCTAGAAAAAGACGGCGGGCAACTGATGAGTATGTTTAACGGTAAAGTATTTGTTACACTGTATGACAAACCTGTTACTGTCAGAACCTTGGGCAACAATCCTGGTGAGAGTCCAATCAGAACTTTTGAACTGCAGAACAACATCTTGTTTAAAGGAAGTGCAACTGTAACCAATGGCGCTTTTTCAATAGATTTTATCATTCCGAAAGAAATCAATTTCGACTTTGGATACGGAAAGATAAGTATGTATGCAACTGATGAACTTAGAGAAGATGCAGGAGGTTTTTACCGTGATGTAATCATTGGTGGATCAAATTCTGCTGATATAACTGATGAACAAGGACCAGAAATGGATATTTTTATGAATGATGAAAGTTTTGTTCCTGGTGGCATCACCTCGCTAAACCCAAAACTTATTGTAAATCTTAGTGATGAATATGGAATCAACATCAGCAGTACAAGCATCGGACATGATATTACTGCCGTTATAGATGATGATGAGTCGAAGACAATTAAACTAAATGATTGGTATGAAGCTGAAACGGATAACTTCAATAATGGCCGTGTAAGCTACCCTATTGGGCAATTAGAGCCTGGAGTGCATAAAATCAGGATAAAAGCTTGGGATTTATGCAATAATTCAACAGAGAAAGAGTTAGAATTCCGGGTAGTTGATAAAGATCACACTGACCTGGAGCACGTTTTAAATTATCCAAATCCATTTACTACATCAACCAACTTTAGTTTTGAGCATCAATTTGCTGGTGCCATACTTGATATCAACATATCAATCTTCACTTTATCAGGAAAACTAGTTAAGTCAATCACCACTTCTCAGCTGTCTGAGGGCTTCCGTACCGGTGATATACATTGGGACGGAAACGATGATTATGGTTCTAATTTGGCGAGAGGAGTCTATTTATACAAGGTAAAAGTGAAAGATATAGACTCTGAACTCAAAATGGAAAGTGATTTTAAAAAGCTACTGATATTAAAATAAAGTATAATAACTTATATTCGCACTAAATTTAAAGTTTTACAATGAATAAAATCATAAGCATTTTTGCTTGCATTCTTATATTTGGTCTAAATACGGAGGTTTCAGCTCAGTTTAGTCCTGTAGATGGTTGTGTTATTGGCTCTGATGGAGAGTGTTTACCAAACACAATATTGGGAGCTTTGCCTTTCTTAAGGATTGTACCTGATGCGGCGGCTGGAAGTATGGGTGATACTGGTATTGCTACGGACAATGGAACCAACGCAATACATTTTAATACCTCAAAACTGCCTTTCGTTTCAAAAGAAAGAGGTTTGGCCTTTACCTATACTCCTTGGTTGGTCAATATCGGTCTTACCGATGTATATCTAATATACCTTTCAGGTTATATGAAAATCGATGATAGACAATCATTTGGAGGAGGAATTAGATTCTTCTCATTGGGAGATATCAACTTTACTGATGCACAAGGTCTTACCACTGGGCAAGGCAAGCCAAGAGAATGGGAAGTAGCTTTGGGTTATACCACTAAATTGGCAAATAACTTTTCTGCTGGATTATCAGCAAAGTACATGCTATCAGATTTGGCAACTGGACAACAAGTAAATGGGATTGATATTACAACTGCTACTTCTTTTGCAGCTGATTTATCGTTCACTTATAATAATGAGATTCAAGTAGGACTTTACGATAGTAGAATAAGAATAGGAGCTGCTGTTTCAAATATTGGTTCAAAAGTAACTTATACTAGAAACTCAACAAGAGATTTCATCCCTACTAACTTAGGAATAGGAGCTGCACTTGAAATGGACTTTGATGAGTATAACACCATCACATTTGCTTTGGACATCAACAAATTGATGATTCCTACACCAGTTTCACCATCAATTTTTGATGAAAACGGTCAGCCGATGGAAAATCCTGAGTTTGATGCAGATGGAAATGGAATTGCCGATTATAGAGAGAAAGGTTTGTTTTCAGGTATCTTGGGAAGTTTTGCTGATGCGCCAGGAGGATTTGGTGAGGAGCTTCAGGAGTTTTCATACTCTGTAGGAGTTGAATACTGGTACGATCGTCAGTTTGCAGTAAGAGCTGGATATTACTTTGAGCATCCGCTTAAAGGAGATAGACAATTCCTTACAGTAGGAGCTGGATTGAAGTACAATGTATTTGGATTTGATATCTCATACTTGGTACCAACAAGTAATACAAAGAATCCATTAGATAATACTTTGAGATTTACTTTATTGTTTGACTTTGAAGTATTCCAATCAGAATCGATATAGAGACTATATTTGTAGTTAAAAATAAATAATGCAAAAGGGGACTAACATCAAATGTTAGTCCCCTTTTTTTATACTACCAAAATAGTATAAAGGTGTTCCGATAAGCCGGATTCTGTCGTGCTCTATCATTTATCTAGTCTTGCCATCACTAGCAAGATCCAACTACCTACCCTTCTTGGTCTGTCTACGACAGACGGACCGAACAAGTCCTCTCCTAAGAAACCAAGATATACATGGTATTTCAACCCGCAAGGTTTATCCCAAGCAAATGTTGCCACTTGCCAGCGTGAGCTCTTACCTCACGTTTTCAGCTTTTCCACATCAAGATGTGGTAGTTTAGTTTCTGCGACACTATCTATCCATGTTGCCATGGTCCATCAGTTAGATGGTGCGGTGTTCTACGTTGTCCGGACTTTCCTCCTCTTAATAAATTAAGCGGCGATAGAGTGGAACATTGCAAAATTGATGCTTTTTTGGAGATAATACAGTGAAAAGGCAAAATAAATCATATTATAAATTTCTTTAATATTTTAATTGCTTAAATTCGTTGTAATGCAAAAGCAGCTGCACATATGGATTTGGGGGATATTGGTGTTATCACTTTCACTTCATTTATATCTGCAATCAAATGCCGATGTAAAGTCTTTAAATGAGGACCCTACCAATTGTATTCTTAGCTACATTGAAGCACAGCAAGGCTACCTAGAACATCAAGTTGTCCCATTGGTCTTGGCCAATGAGTCAGAAGGTATTGCTGCTCAATTAAGAGTAGATAATGAGCTTGCGCAAAAGAATTTATCATTGATTGTTGAGATTGCTGATGCAATTATTTATCGATCAAATTCAATCAAGGGCAAGCGTGTATGCGATGTACTTATTCTAGAAGGGCCTATTAAAATCACTAGATGTATTGGCACCTTTGATACATCAGGTCTGTTGCATTCACAAATTGAAAATGATTGCAACCTTGTCAATCACTTTAATATCATAGACAATGAGGCAAAAGGAATTCCACTCTATTTAGATAATGAGCAGATCGTCATTTCTGGAACTAAGAAAGATATTAAGGACAAAGCTAATTGGTTATACTTTCCTTTTTTTTGTTCGCTCATATTATTGTTACTATGGCCGTTCAAATACAAAATTGACTTCTCCCCTATTTTGTGGTATGGAGGTTTTTTAGCAATTTTTGGGATTTACTTCTTGGTTGAAACACATTTGAAATTTGATTGGAAGTTGCCTATTTCTCTTTGTACGCTATTCGCAAATTTATATTTCTGGCGGAATGAATATCGATTTAAAAAACTAAATGAATCTAAGCGAGTCATATTACATTTCGCCATTATACTTATCCCATATCTAATTGCTAGTTTATGTATCTGGGATACAACACGACAGATTAGTAGCGATAATCCATTTGGCTCATTGAGTAAAATCAGCTTATCTGATATAGGTCTTATTGTGTCGCTTGTATTATTAATGTTTGCACACTTGGTAAGTATGCATCAACATTGGATCTTTGTCAAACGAAAATTTAAAGCAAGCAACAGATACATCATGTTGATGGCTCTATTGGCAATCATTCACATTTTTAGTTTTTATTTAATACAACAGAGTTTTCCTATTATCCCTATCATTTTATCAATCTCCATTTATTTTTTATTGGTTGATTTATTTTCGGAAGGAAAACAGAACCCAGTTCTGTGGGCAATTTTATGGAATGTGTTTTTATCTATTGTAGTCTCGGGTGCAGTATATTTTGGTGAATTTAGCAGTACTATTGATACAATTAAGAAAAACATCAAGGAGTCTTATTATGAAACAACTTCTCCGTTAACGAGAATATATGATTTTGCTGATCTTCCTGATTATTATAAAAAGGAAGTTTCTGATTTTGAAGATATAGGTCTGCAATCGTTTTATAAAGATTCCAAAATTCATTTCATTGATCATAAGTCAAATGGAAATCTTCACGTATTAAAATTTGATATTCCTGGCTTCATCAAGGCAATCACTCTTTTTTCATTCGTATTCATTTTAGGGATTACAGGATATTTTCTGCTGAGCATGTTGCATAAGCAAATACGCCTGCTACCGAGATTATTTTTTCCCGGAGAATCTTATTTATCTAGTTTCTCAAGGAGGATACAAATAAGTTATTTGATACTGACTGTCATTTCATTTATTGGGATTGCTGCTATCACTATTATACTACTTAATAATTACTTCAAGGAAAGTGAAAGACAGGCACTTAAAAATAACTTGAATTTAATCAGAACTCAAATTGACTACGTTATTGACAATAACAATTCTGATTCTGCCAAAATAAAAAATGAGTTAACCATCATAGAGGAAGCCAATCCATTTGAATTACAAATTTATGATAACAAAGGGATAAGCATTACTGGAATTAATTCTTTCTTAAGTACATCGGTGATGACATACTTGAATGAAAACCAAGAAGGGTCTTTGAGTGAACTGGTTAATGAAGAAGGATACAATTCCTACTTAAACTTGAATAATAAAAAATTGAAATATGCTTTCATTTCAGGCATTGATCAACAAGGAAATGCTTCCATGAGTATCTATGATTTTATAGCAGGAATATTAAATGTCTATGTATTCCTTTTTATTATCGCTATTACATTTGGCTTATTTGTATCTAAGTCAATTGTAGACCCGCTCTCTAGATTGAGTAAAGAGATGAAGAAGCTAAGACTAGGTAAGGAAAATGAAGAAATAAAATGGACAGGTGGTGGTGAGGTTTCAGAACTTATCAAGAACTATAATGCTATGGTCCGAAAACTAGAAGACAGTGTCAACTTGATAGCTCATACTGAAAGAGATATGGCTTGGAGGGAAATGGCAAGGCAAGTAGCACATGAAATTAAAAACCCACTAACTCCAATGAAACTCACGCTCCAATATTTGCAAAAGCAAATAGGTGGAGGAATCATTCCAGACAAGGCAAATCTTGATAGAATCGCCAATACCCTTCTAGAACAAATTGAAAATCTATCTAACATTTCTGATGCTTTTTCTAATGTTGCTAAATTACCGAAAGCTAGTAATGAAAAAGTAATTTTAAATGAAGTTGTAGAGTCGGTACATGACCTTTTCAGAAAGCGAGAAGACATGTATATCCGATTATCAGAACCGATCAATGACATGATTGTTTTTGCTGATAAAAATCAACTTGTAAGAATATTAAACAACATCGTTAAGAACGCCATTGAGGCAATTCCTGAATCACGTATGGGTGAAATTGAAATCAGCTTATATAAAGAGGTTAATGATGCCATCATTAAGGTCAGCGATAATGGTTCTGGTATTCCTAAAGCGATGCAGAATAAAATCTTCACTCCAAAGTTTACAACTAAGAATTCAGGAAGTGGTCTTGGACTTGCCATTGCTGCAAATATGGCAGAATCATTCAACGGTAGAATCTATTTCAAATCAGCAGAAAATATTGGTACTGACTTTTTTATTCAGATTCCATTAATGAGACTAACGGAGAATAAGGATGAGAATCGAGTTGTACTTGATTAGATGTTCACTCCTTCGGCGTGCAAGCTCAATCTATAGGAAAAGCTGTTTACTCGTAATTGAAAGAGCTGATTTATCCTATTCATATGATAAGGTAAATAATTGAACACGAAACATCCGAGGACTTAGGACTTAATGACTTAAGACCAAAAGCCTTTCTCATTATATACAGTCTTATTTTTTATGATACTTTTTATCCACCACTAATAAACCAAAAGACTCACAACCATGTTTGGTGTTAACTGCGTGATGCGCGCCGTGTGCTCTTAAAATTGAACGACTATATTTTGAATCTAAATGTCTGAACCATTTAAATCTTTTGTGTATGTATACATCGTGTATCAAGAAGTAAGTTAAGCCGTACAGAGATATTCCTATACCAATAAAGATTAACCATGTTAATCCTGGAACAAAGGTGCCAAGCATATATGATGCTGCACTTGGAATTGCAAAAACTATAAAGAATAAATCATTTTTCTCCCAGAATCCTTCTTTCTCAAAGTGTGGTAGATGGTGATCTGCATGCCAAGACCATAAAAATCCATGCATAACATATTTATGTGTAAACCAAGCTACAAACTCCATTCCTACGTAGGTTGCAAGGATAATCATGAAATACTGCCAGAGTGCCATCTTTAGTGTTTAGAGTGAAACACAAATTTAATCAAAATGTTTAAACTTCGATTGCAGTAAATATTTAGTATTGTAATTTTTGCGAATGGTTGTTAATTTCCGTGGTAAGTCGTTAATTTCTAATCTGGGATTCCACCAACGACGACGACAAATTCTCCTTTGATGGAAGGCTTAGCTTCTAGTTTTGATTTTATTTGCGCTAAGCTGCCATTGATTACTTCTTCATGAAGTTTTGATATCTCACGAGAGATCGATGCAGGTCTATCCTCTCCGCAAAATTCAATGAGTTGTCCGATTGCTTTTATAATTCTGTGGGGTGACTCATAGAGAACAAATGTTTCTGCTAATGCGGCAAGATATTTTAAGCGCGTCTGCCTTCCTTTCTTGTGGGGAAGAAAGCCTTCAAAATGAAATCGATCACAAGGTAATCCTGCATTTACTAAAGCTGGAACAAAAGCTGTAGGACCAGGTAAACATGAAATATCAATATTGTTTTCTCTAGCGGCTCTGCATAATAAAAACCCGGGATCTGAGAGTCCAGGTGTACCTGCATCGCTTATTAACGATATGGTCAATCCTTCTGATAATTTCTCGATGATGCCTTCCAATATTTTGTGCTCATTATGGATATGAAAAGATCTCATAGTCGACTCAATTTGATATTCTTTGAGGAGTCTGCCGGAGGTACGAGTATCTTCGGCAAGGATGAGATCGGAGTCTTTTAAAACTTCAATAGCTCTGAATGTGAAATCTTTTAAATTTCCTACTGGAGTTGGAACAATATAAAGCATGTGTGAAGATACATTCTTGGCTTTAATATCCTTTAGCAAGTAGACGATTTATAAAACTCAAAACATCGAAAATGAACGTTGTTCTGTTAATATTTTCTAAAAAAAGCAGATTTTAGGACATTTTGAAGCTTATTCTTGTGTTCAACGCAACTATTTAGTGAATTTTTAAGTCTTTCATATACAATTGTGGCTCTAGATTTGGTTAATTTTACAATTGGATTGAACAACATCAATTAAGCAAATGAATAAATTACTCTTTCAAGTTCTTTTAGTTTTGATTCCTGCTCTAGGTATAAGTCAGGGACCAAGCAATGATGAATGTCAATTTGCAACACACATAGGTGATGTTTTTGAATACTGTTCTGAAGCAAGTGAGTTTAACAATATAGGAGCAACAACCTCACCTGAGCCATTGCCATTTTGTTGGTTTAATGATGGAGTGGATGTTTGGTTTTCATTTGTTCCTACAGCACCAGGAATCTATGCTCAACTTTTTGGAGACGCTACAAATACCAATGGCAATGTTGATAGTCCATCTATGGCAATATATTCAGGTGATTGTAACAATCTCGTTGAACTAGGATGCGCATCAATTAATAGTGGAGCCAACATTATCGAGCTGATCATCACTGATCTGATTATAGGGCAGATTTACTATTTAAGAGTAGCTGCTAGAGATAACATTGAAGGAAATTTTGAATTTTGTATGACTTCTTATATTCCAACACCTTCGCCCCAATCAGACTGTCCAGATGCGGTTGTATTGTGTGATAAAACTGGATTCATTGTTGAGAATTTAGATGCCGTTGGTATCATTGATAATGAATTTACAGGAGATTGTGTTGATGCGTCTGGAGTTGGCGGAGATGAAAATGCTTCAGTGTGGTACACATGGACTTGTGAGTTTCCAGGAACACTAGAATTTACCATATCACCAAATAATCCAAATAGTAATCAAGAAGATATTGACTTTGTTGTTTATGAATTACCGGGCGGACTGAATGATTGTTCAGGTAGAATTGCACTTCGATGCATGTTTTCTGGTGAAACGGCTGGCCAAACATCAAGTCCTTGCTTTGGGCCCACTGGCCTAATGGCAGGTGACACTGATTTAACAGAGCTCCCAGGATGTCAGCCAGGAGATAATAACTTTGCCGCCCCTCTTGATATGCAGGCTGGCGTCAGTTATGGGATATTGATAAACAACTTTAGCCAATCAGGTTTTGGTTTTGGAATTGAGTTTGGCGGATCAGGAACATTTCTAGGACCAGAGGTTGATTTTGATATTAATGCACTTGCAGAGTTTGAGTGTGATAAAACTGTAACATTTACAGATCTTTCTAATTCATTGACGGATCAGATAACAGAGTGGAACTGGACTTTTGGTGTAGGAGCGGATATGACTCAAGCATCCACCCCAGGACCTCATGACATAACCTATGAATCATTTGGAAATAAGATAGTTTCATTGACGGTGACAACTGATAAAGGTTGTACTATTACCCAAATTAAAGAACAATTTATTGACCCTTGCTGCCAAGACACTACTACTCTTGCTGTTACAGGTTTTGGTAATGATATACTCTGTGAAGGTCAATTAGGTTCCTTACAAGCAGATGGGATTAGTGGGTCTCCTGCTTATCAATATGCCATTAATAATAATGATGATTTCCAACCTAGTCCATTTTTTGGAGACCTCGATGCAGGGACTTATGAGGTTTTTGTCATAGATCAGAAAGGATGCGAGTCAAGTACTTTTATTGATATTGAAGAACCGGATGTCCTTGCAGTTGATATTATCACACAAGACACGACGATCGACCTTGGTTTCAGCTTAGATATACAATCGGTTCTTACACCTCCCAATGCCAACGTGACAATTAGTTGGGACCCTACCGAAGGTCTTAGTTGTACGGACTGTTTAAATCCAACGACATTTCCTCCAGGGACTACTACTTATACTATTACAGTTACGGATGAAAATGGTTGTGTCGCAAGAGATCAAATTTCAATTATCACAGAAATCGAACGACCTGTTTATGGTCCTAATATCTTTACACCAGATGGTGATGGAAATAATGACATTTTCACCTTAGGCTTTGGCCCACAAACCAAGGCTTTTAACGCCTTAAGAATTTATGATAGATGGGGCAATCTTGTATATGAAGGCTTTGGTCTTCCAATCAATGATTCTACTGTCGGATGGAATGGTCGGTTTAAAGGTGAACTAGTGAATCCAGCGGTATTTGCTTGGATAGCGGAAGTTGAGTTTATCGATAATGTGACCTTAAGTTATACTGGATCGATAACTGTAGCTCGGTAGGGCCTTTCTCCATTATGTAAATAATTCCCAGACGGGTTATTTCTCTCATTGTGCAACGTTTGATATGCTGCTAGGATAATAGCTATGTAAACGAAAAATGAAATCTAGGCTTTTGTATTGCCAAAAGGAAGTTACGTCACTTTAGGCGTAATGTTTTATACACAAACCATTGAAACAATTATTTCAAATTATTATCTATGTAATTTTCTCTACTGTTTTGGGTTTTGCACAATCTGATAGCTGGAAAAATAGTATTGAAATCAAACCTTTTATTATTGAAAAAACCCAGACTGCACTTAAAGTTTTTCAAGACTTTTCTGGAGAGGGTCTTGTGTTAAAATATAAAAGATCCATTTACAAAGATGAAATCAATAATTTACAAATAGGAATTACTTCTCAGCATATTAGTGGGCAATACTTCTGGGATAATTTCAAAGAAACACAAGACTATTATGGCTTTCGATCAAACCAGATAATTCACTCAGCTGGTTTAGATATCGTTAATCGATTTACATGGAAGATTAAGAAAATTGGTTTATTTGTGGAAGTGGAATTAGATTTACTCTACACTTACCTATTTAAACAAGACGCCATTTTCCTAGATGTTCAATATGAGGTTTGGGGCAGCGATTGTTGTTTCCCTCTCCCAATAGAGAATCAACTGAAAACTAATCATGTAATTGCTTTATTTGGGATAAATGGAGGTATTGAATTTCAAGAGCCAGAAATTATTGCAATCTTTATCGCCTTTGGTATTAATCAAAATATAAATTCAATTTTTAAGGACACACAAGTTTCATCACTCATCCCTAAGCATCCTCCCCTACACTTTATCAGCCCATCATTTACGGTTGGTGGTAGGTTTTAAATATTAAGCCCAGATATTTCTTTAGAATTGTCTCATAAAGGTGCAAGGTTCAAATTTTATTACAATCTAAATCATGATTTTTATTTATCTTTCTATTTATATTAACTGAATAACATTTCATTATTTGAAAATCTTCCTTTACATAACAATCATTTTCTTCTTCTCAGCAGCTTGTCTTACAGCTCAAACAGATCATAAAAAGAACAGTATTGAAATTTCACACCTTAGATTTAACAAGTCAAAGTTTGATCAAAATTCTTACAACTCACATCAAGGTCAAGGTACTAGAGTAAAGCTTAAAAGAACAATCTATCAAAACGATATTAACCGGTTGTCCTTTGGGATAACTGCCCAAAGAACCAAAGCAAATTTTTGGAGTGATAACTATGATAATATTACTGGGAGTTCAAATGGTTTCAATGGACAACAAAATGTCAATTCAATAGGGCTTCTAGCCGCCAATCGTTTTTTTTTACGTGGAAATAAAATATCCTTTTTCATGGATGTTGAACTCGATCTTTCGTACCAATATTTTGAATTTCAAGATTGGGAGGATCGAAATTCTAACAATATTGCAGAAGAGTCATTCAAATTAAATAATTTAATTTCTTCTTTTGGGCTTCAGACTGGATTGGAGTTTCACCTTATCACTAAGTTTGTTCCCTTTATTGCAGTAGGGATCAGTCAAAACATAAATACATTCTTCAAGCCAACAAGCTTCTTGAGTGTTTACTCTTCAGATGATCCTTATTATTTTGCTATAGCAAGTTTCACTTTTGGCATTAGATTTTAAACTTAATATTTCCTTGAATTCTCGATTAATATTACGCGTCAAGTCAAAGTCTGCTCATGAATGCTAAAGTACATACCTGCTAAATAAGTCTGTTAAGACTTTCGCTGGATCTCCACAAATTCCCGGATGAGTTGGAGAGGTCTGTACAATCGTACTCTTAGCTGCCGCCAACCATCGAAATCTAAAAGATTGCTCCAATTGAGCAATGCTTCCCCCATCTTTACTTCCAGCACAGATTAACTCCCAGGCCTTCAAGTAGTCTTCAATCATTTGAATATCAACTTCATTTGAAAACGCATTGATGCGATCAGAATCTAGGTGATATTTCATATTTAAATACTTATTTCTCTTAGAGAAAAGGATGATTCCAATGTTGAGGAATTCTTCTCGCTCTACCTTAGGCACCAAACGGATAACCGCATACTCGTATGTTTCTTTATTTAGCATCTATTGCTTCTTTAACGAGTAAATCAATCTTATCTAACTTGCTTACCAAGAATGCAACATAGGCTGCACGCATATCTTCAGGGCTCAAGGATATTGTTTCATCAACTAACCAATTATCAGGTATCAAAGAAACTATTTCTGTGATCTTTTGATTATTGAGAACAGCTGAAATTTCAACTGCCGCTTCTTGAAGATCATTGGCTCTTTCGAGGAGCACATGGTCTTTCACCTTTGGGAAGGTTCTTTCAAGGTGTGATTCCCAGTTTTTCCAGTTGTGATGAAAATACAAACTTGCTCCATGGTCTATCAACCACAATTCTCTATTCCAATTTAGAAGGTTTGTGTTCTTAGCAGTTCTGTCTATGTTGGTTATGATAGAATCCAAAAGAACCACTTTTGATGCAGATTTTGAATCGGCAATTGAGACCAATGGATCATAGGTTATTGCACCAGACAAAAAAGACATTCCTAGGTTTAATCCAACACTAAACTTCAATAGATCTTGTATCTCCTCATCTGGTTCTGTCTTACTGAAAGAATCATCTAAATTCATGAAAACCAATTCAGGAATCTTAAGGCCGATCGTTTTGGCAATCATACCACCTATTAACTCAGCTATGAGTGCTTTCGTTCCCTGCCCTGCTCCACGAAACTTTAATACATAGAGAAAATCATCGTCGGCTTTTACTAGTCCAGGAAGGGAACCACCTTCTCGGAGAGGTTTAAGGTATTGAACAACCTCAACAGTTCTCATTTCTAATTTATGCATTGAGGCAAGGTAACTAAAAGATCATTATCGAAATAACATAGTATTTTATTAATTTACTAAATTCTTATTTTACATTTTTGTGAACTTTTTCCAAAGTTTATTGAATAAACCTTTTTTTATAACGCTTAATGCATCGAAAACTAGGATACTATTTCTGTACGGCCTTGGAACTTGGATCGCTGCTTTGGCAGCTTGGGATAATAGGA
>JAULCF010719020.1:7065-21795 GCA_032361265.1 Devaleraea mollis | reverse complement strand
TATTTTAAAGAACTTACCACTGCGACCTCCCGATTCTGCTAAGATTATTGTAGCCGCTGTAGCGCTTCATAATTGGCAAGAAAGGCGAGGAACTGACACCGTCTTGCGTTCTTGTATTGAGCTCGTTCGGGCAGAACGCGCTATGGAAAGGACAGAGGACGCGATGGAGGGCGTCTCGACGGCGGTCGATGAGTCCGCGAATGTGTCGGCAAGGGATGCTCGCTACCCTATGATGAATAGGCTTATTCAGAGCACTTAAATGCAGTATGAGCATCTTCTGCCTGTGCAAATTCGCGGAGACGATGAAGGAAACGCTGAATTGCAATCGCTAACTAGTTAGTTTAATTCTGTAAAAGTTTGGAGAGGGTTTTTTTAACTGAGCGTTTTCTGTAGGAGTGAGATACTTCTGCTAGAATTTTACTAGCCGATCGTCAGCCCGTGACGAGTAAGGCGGAGGTACGTCTTGCACATCTTTTTAAGATCTCCTACTTAAAAGTAGGAGAATGAAGACGAAATAGATCTTGAATAAGCTATGGCATGTGAGGAGATGCGAATACTGTGAGATGTTTTAAAGTAAAAGAACGTTCATCAACTGAATCACTGTCATGATGGAAGACAATACGACGAGATCAACATAAAATTGGACAGAGAAGGTGCTCACAAGCTGCCTGGAACCATGCGCGCTGCCTGTTCCGCGGTAAATGCTTGCAGGGCAACCAATAAATATCTCTGAGAGCTATCAGGAATGGGGCTATTGATGAGGGATATCACGTTTTCTTGTCGTTTTGTAGCTGCGTTCGCTTGAAAAGCCTCCCTTTTGAGGTCTATGTTCTGCTCTTGAAGGTGCAGCTCGTCTCTACGCGCTTCAGCAGATTCTTGGTTTCGAGCAGCTTCGTTCTCCTGTAGAAATAGAAGGGACCGAGCAATAATATCTCCAACCTCGCCACTCCCACTTTGCCTTGGAGCGTTTCCAGGGTTCCTATTCGCCCTTTGCGCCGCAGCCTGACGGTGGGCTAGAGCAGGTTCTGCTTCTCTAGCCACCTGGGCGCGTAAAGTCCTCCGCTGAAGCTGCTGACGGGCAGGCGCAGCGTACATTGGCACGTGATCTCCTTTACTTGGCGGAATAGTCGTCATCGCGACGTCTACCATTCCCTGATGTCCTCCGGATAGGTCCGGCACTAAATACTCTGTCGATGCGCCAGCGCCTTCTCTACCCATATCTTTGACGAAGCCCCGGTCTCCTTCTGCCCCAGGAGAGTCGTCACCTTCACCCCTTGCTCTGTCGATGGATATTTGGGGCGAGTGACCATCATCGTCCACCACAGGCCGAGGCTCATCAATATTGTGAAACACAGACCTCGCCCTGTGACGGGGCGCAAGCACAGGCGTTTTTGAAGGTGACGATGCTGAAGAGAGACTGAGTTCCCTCGGCGCAGCCTGCGGGGGAGGTGGGACGAGGCCGTAATGATGCGAAGTCGCTGTGTGAATATCGGAACTGCCAGGTCTTCAAACGCGCTGTCTCTTTGCTAGAGACCCTAACTCCACAGATTCGGGCATGTCTCTCACGGGCTTGCCATCGAAAATCATGCCAGCATTTTCAGTAAAGGAGTCATATGAAGCGTCTGTGTCTTGAACGGTCTTCGGTGAAAAATGCTCCATGAAAATTATGCCGTCCATATCCTTGTCCCCTCCTGTTCCTCGACGAGTGCGTTTCGAAGCGGCCGACCATCGCTTTTCAACATTGTCGACAACATCAATCGCCCGCTCCACAACAACTGTAGGCACCGCCCTATGAACGCCTTCGCCTTCATTCAAGGCGGAATCCAAAATACGCATAGACATAGACTAGTCGTACGGGCTGGACACTCCCGCTAAAAATCCGCTTCTTCCAAATAAGTCATGTACACTTGAGGGACCAACGAATCGACTGATACCCCAACTTTACCCACGAGATCGCTAGCCAGGACACGCTGGAAGCTGGATTTCGTCGGGCTCGAATTTCCTTCCTGCGTACCAGGCTTCGATTTACGGTAGACGTCGTTGTTTCCGTCGGAGAGATAGTTAACGACGGGCCTTGCCAGCTTGTTGACGAAATGGCTTGCTCGAAATATGCACTTCTCTCTCTCCTTTCCTCTCGTCAAAACTGGAGGCCGAGTAGTTGCAGCAGACGTGGACGGTCTGAAACTGGAGACAGGCACTGGCATGCGGGGACTGTGTCTTGTTGTTGAAGTCTCCGCAACACGGGCTTGAAAAATAGCGCCAGGACCTTCGATGGTATCATCGAAGTCTTGACAGGTCGGCTCCGTTTCAGTGGGAGCCCTGTGAAAAGGAAGGAGGACGTTCAAAGACCTAGCTCCGCTCGGGCGAGGCAGTACTTCTGGAAGTAAAACCCGCCCGGGAGTGGTGACGAGGTTTCTTGTTGTGGCAGTGACCTGCACGGAAGGGAGAGAGGGCGGCACTGGAGCGCGGCCGGTTCGGTTACTGCGTCGTGTGGAGGGGCCAAATGAGCCGCCAGAAACTTGCGGTGGCCTACCCTTTCGCTGTTTCGCGGAAGAAGGCACATTGGGCGCGGGTTTACGAGGACCCTCGCAAGAGCTGGGAGGTGCGGATGAGGATGGAGGAGGAGAGCCAAAGAAAGATTGAACTTTCAGGGCCGCCGGTGGAGGAAAGTGGGAGGTGCGAGCTGAGCCGGGGTGGTGAGAGGCATCGCTTGAGAGCGCCTTCTTTGGAGGCCTCGCGACCGTTTTCTTCGCGGTAGTCGCCATAACAGGGATGGTCAGGAAGAGCCTGATCGCAGGAGAGCGGTGAACTGGAGGTTTTTAGCATTTGACCCCCACCGCCGGGGGTCATTCTCACCAAAAAGCAAGACTGTGTACTGTAGTGCCAAAAATCGACGATTTACTGTAAGTTGGTATTTTTCAACGTAAAACTGTCTGTTCCGACGTGAAACTGTCGGGTGAAACCACGAATACTAAACTCGCCCCTGGGATACAGATGCTGATTCAATTTTCTCGTACATTTGTGTTTGATGTCGATTCGTTTTAGCGCTTCGAGGTGATCATTCGGCTTCGTGATCAATCTTCAGCTTAGCCATCAGCTCTTCCCGCCCATTATTTCG
This sequence comes from Devaleraea mollis, assembly GCA_032361265.1. Classification (NCBI taxonomy): domain Eukaryota; phylum Rhodophyta; class Florideophyceae; order Palmariales; family Palmariaceae; genus Devaleraea; species Devaleraea mollis. The sequence continues at coordinate 18,677 of JAULCF010719020.1, read as the reverse complement.
ACTTAGTGTCTCTGACTCACGGACTGCGTTGGACGGTATCTTGGGCTTGTTGGAGGGTAATGTAGATGAGAGGGAGAAGAAAATGGCGGAGGGCGGGGCGGAGGGCAGGGCGGAGGGCAGAGCGGATGGCGCGTTTCGCGTTTCAGGGAGAGGGAAGAATGGAAAAGGGAGGAGGAGGTCGGAGGCTAAATTATCCCTCCAAGGGCTGAGGGATGAGGGAGAAGGGTGAAGGGCAGAGTGCTGAATGCCGCAGTATGCGGAAGGCGGAGGGCGGAGGGCGGAGGGCGGAGGGCGGAGGGCGGAGGGCGAAGGGCGGAGGTTTGAGAGCGGAGGGCGGAGGGAGAAGGGAGGAGGGGAGAGGGCAGCTAGAAGAGGCCGCCGTTGTCACCTGTCACGCCCGCGCGGCTCTCGTCGACGCGCATGGCGCCCGTGTACGCCGCCGGTGCGAGTGCCGTCCTGTCGCTGTGCGCGACACCGCACCGCGCTCTTCTGCGCCGCGGTTTCCCCATGGTCGCGATTCGATTTCGTTTCGTGGCTGGTCGAGGCCAGGAACGAGGTCTGCGGGGCGCTATGGGACGGTACACGCTGCGCTGGGGATGTGAGACGATGTTATTGGTAAGAGGAAGGGTGATGCGACGGGAAGGGTGAACGTGAAGCAAGCCGTGAGGGGAAGGAGGTGGAGTGGCGAAAGGTAGCGCGCTGGAGGTTTTTTGCGCAGCGTGTATCTTCGCCGCCACGAATCCTGTTGAAGATAAAACACTCGTCGGCGGAAGGCTTGTCGCGCTTGGAGGGGAGATTTGTACTGTAAGGGGCATTATTGTGGCGGAGGTTGAGATTTGCGAAGGGTTGGCGTGGAAGTTGAGGCGGGAGACGTGCGTCGGGGGCTTCGGTATCTGTGCGGGGAGGGCTTTGACGTGGGCACTGATATATGCATTGATATAGAAGCGCAGGAGGAGCTCAACGAGAGGTGGGCGTGCGAGTACAGTGAGGCTAGAGTGGATGTCTCGCACGAAGCAGGGTGCGTGCTCGGGCCGATGATGTTGGCATTCTGCATTAGCTTGGTGTGGCTTACTGGAGTTGCGATAGACTTTACTGTATGGTATAAATCTTTCTGGTTTCAAGATTGTTGCGATGCTTTAGTGTGCTTAATGCCGCTGCGCCGCGTGCGCCGCTGCGGCTGCGACGAAAGTATGCACATGCGGCCGACAATTTAGATATCGATCGAGGGCAGAGTTCATTGCAAGAATGGGCGCAAGCAGGAAAATAAGCGGCGCTCTGTATTTACCGTCGAGTTCTGTAGATGAGGTATTTTACGGTCGTTAGTTGCGTAGCAACAGTAGCTGTAGCGCTACTAAGACACTTAGACAAGTAGATCAGCTTATATGCTTCATCTTCAGTCCAGAAATGCGCGGCTACGAAGCAGCAGCCTTCCTCTTTAGCCTTGAAAAGCTAATTGTCTAGCTCGCTACTGTCTACTGCAGTGGGTGCCGAGGCAGTTTAAAATTGAATAGAATGGGAGAGCTTCACAACCCATGTTCACCAACATTTGATTCAGCGGTCTGGTTTTGCTTCTATTGGGCGTGATTCGTGAAGCTATGAATCCAGTGCTTTTAGCGGGGGGTGGCTGTAGCTGTTTCTACGTCATCTATGGTGCCAGGTCGTTACCAGAGACACACATGCAGTACAAGTAATCGGGGTAAACCACGCCTTGTCATATGCAGCCACGCCTGGTATTCCTTGGACTGCAGGTTTTTCGTTGTAACATGCCAATCATCTATGAAAGGCTCTGAAAATTTGTTCAGATCATCTGGAAAAAATTTCAGAGCCTTTCATAGATGATTGGCATGTTACAACGAAAAACCTGCAGTCATAGATGATCTATGTCGGTAGGGGACGATATAAAAAATAACCATTTTTGGCCTCCATACGCGCTACTACGTTTGGGGTTTTGATCCAGAACATAAGTGGTTCTGCCAATACTTTGGTCCTGCCCCAATTCCTTAGCCAGTAATCACGCCATGAATCCCAGTTCTGATTAGCGTATTTCAAACCCAGCATCGATCGTCTCAATAAAAAGACTTTGCCCGGTGCCTCGTATGTCCCGTCCGCCCTTTTAGATTGGACCATGCCCACTCTGATATTCGTCAAAATACAGCCCCGGACGCATTAGATCTCCACGTATAGCTAATCTGGCCTTGTGCCTCTTAAGGGCGCCGCACTGATTAGTTTTAGCCTTGTATGACATTGTGTAAGGTATTAGCATGTCTGTTGGTAGAGGATCAACTAATTTATATATCCTGAGACCTCTCGGTCCGTATATATCGAGCTCTTCGTCGTGTGTTTTGACGTATGATGAGTAGTCCGGCCTATACTTTAATTCTTCCAGTGTTTTGGGTGGAGGAAGAGGTGGACACGTTGTTTTTGGGTTTGTTTTGGCCACCAATTCTCGTGCCATAAGATCCTCCCGTTCTGATTTCATTTTTCCCTCGATATCTTCCCCGTTTTGGTTAGGAAACGTGCCCATTTCGCCAAATGCGTATCTACGTAGGGTTTTAAGATGATGCAGACTAGAGTTACATGCCACTTGGTAGCCCTGTTTTGAGTGAATGTTTTTTGACATCACTTTGGGCTACGCTTAATTTGGCGTTGACCATTCTCAAGCTGCTCTGAACTGAGCTATTTCCACATTTTTGGACTTCTTCGAGCACTTCGCCATCTTGGAAAGAACCACTTCCATATGGTAGTACCTGTATGCCGATCGATTGCCCTCCGTATGAAGCAGCGGGCCGATGAATGGATGCGTTTATTGAATTCGGCGCGGGCCACGTGCGCCTTGATGGATGCTGTCGCTTGTCCTGTATGGAGCTTTTGCTTTCCGTTCTTTTACTGATTCTTTGCTTGCATCTTCATTACTTTTCTTATCAGAAGTGGCTGTTGTCGATGTGATTACGTCGTGCAAGTTCTTGTCAAGATCTCCCTCTCTCAGTGAGGCAAGTACGTCTCTGCTATTGTTTTATTTTGTAGTTTTGTCAAGCTTGAGAACAAATTCTGACTTTCTTATCGCTTTATTGTTATTTTTATCTCACCGAAAGACCTGATAGGAATCTTTGGATATTTTTCTGAGGTAGTTTACTGCGACTGCTCGATCCTGCAGCTTCTTTTTGAACTTGAGCGTGTTAATGATGAAACCTGGCTGTCCGTATGGAAGAAATTCAGAAGAGCCTCCCAGAAAGTCTGTCTCATAGCCATTCAGTTACATCGATGTATGTGGGGAGGGCTGTATCTGTCTATTTCTAACGTTCTATATAAAGTTTGCTTTATCAATACCGTCCAAGCATGCTATATACCAGTAACCGTTTTCATTGAGTGGCGACGGAGCTGCAAGAAGTGATGCTCGCGCCGCTGCTAAGACTGATTCGAAGCATCTCTTGACTATGGCATTTGATTGTGAGGACCCTGGAGCTGTTTGTGATTGCGCTATGCCTTGATTCAAAAGAAACTTTCTGATATCTGGGGTATTTTCTTCCTGAGCCCCATCAGTGTGGAGTCTTTTTGCTGTTCGTCCAAAGAGTACTTGAAGTCGATAAAGCGATCTAATGATCGCGTCAGAGGCTGCGCCTTTTTGTTCTCATCTCCACTCCTGTCAAGTGTCCTGTGCTAGCATCAGCCAGTCATTGGAGGTATTTATTGCCGTCTATGTCTTCTTGGGCAATAGGCTCTGTTTTATCGGAATAGACAGCATCTAGAGGTGCATTCCTGTTATTTGACAAGTTTTTGAAAGGTTGCCTTGTGATTTGCCAAGAATGCACGCCTGACAAGACATTCCACCATCATCACCATCCATATTTCGGATGCGCTCAATGGCCTCTGGGTATTCTTTCTGGAACCCAGCCAACTTTTCTGTGCTGGACTGACTAAATGTGTTGTGCACAGTAAGGTCATTGACAGCTGGAGCACTTGCTGGAGCAGCTGACGGTTTTTCTTTTTCATTCTTCACTCGATACAGATTATCTTGGCCGCGGACCCGGTGGATTTGGGACTGCGGAGGAGCTGTGGAGGGGTCTAGTAAGTAGCACCCCTCTTTATTGAAGAGTACATTGTGTTTCATCGCAAACTGACCAACGCTTATGATAAGTTTTGTGAAGTGAGGTTCTAAGACAGCCAATAGGTATATAGGATGGCTTAAGCCAGACAATTGTCTCCGTAATTTTTTATTTGCCTTGCGATTTTGTAAAAGACTCTTTCCCATTTGCTGTTGCTATTGGCGTTTTTGTGTTTTCTAGCATTTGTGAGTTAGCTGTCGCTAGTGACGAATGTAGTACTTGCCCCTGAGTCTGTGACGGGGGTATTGCTTTTTTTTTGTTAAGGAATTTTCAAAATAATAGCAAGAGAAGTGGTCCGCACCTTTTACTGATGCCATAGAACCGAGGCGCTGAGCTAACTCAATAAGGGCCGCTCCCTTCTCGGCGTCGTTGGTATCGTCATTTGCGTCTATCGCGGTAATCTGGACTAAAGCAGAAGCCGCACTGGGAGGCTTTTTATTCTTCATGCTAAGGGTGTTAAGTACCTCTCATGCCGCCAGGCGAGCCTCGAGGTCGGTAATTTCAGCGCTGTTTGCTTAAGGCTTGGAGCCTGCACCTTTAACACCACGAAACTTTGCATAAAAATCTGCTTTCTTTTGAGCGTTAAAAGGGTTGGAGAATCAATCAGCCCATGAATTCCCGTTGCTTTTGAAGTGAGTAATTCCACATGGAATTTGGGCTATTGCTGGGCCACGGGTATCATATTGAGGGGTGCCCGCCTCCTGATTTTTGTTGTATGCTGCCTGTGCAAAAGCGCTGGACTCTTCACCGAGGAGCTCCTGCAGCTTTTTTCCCCCACCTGGAAGCACTTATGATCTGTTGCGATGTCCCTTGCACGCCATTTGTTTCTTATGACCCAGGCGGCCTTCTTTTGAACTTCGGAGAGACGGTCGAGGATCCTGGTCATGTACGCTGGTGCCCGTGTTTCGGGATGCGTGCGATCTTCATCAATGCTCAGGAGTTGAGACTGGATAACCCTCATTTCATGCACATAGGTAGTGATGTTGCTATTGTTTACTGCATTTTCAATGGCGAGGGTATGTGTTCTTTGCTCGCCCTCAAGAGGGGAAATAGGTCAGTAGGCATGCGTTAGTTAGTGCAGTAATGTTTTGATAATAAACTGCCTATTGTCCTTGCTCATAGTGTGTTTCATAAGCAAGTTAACGTATTTAGAGTTGTTTATAGACAGCTTGTCGGTTGGCAGAGGCTCCATGTAGAGCGCTTCAGGGCAGTATTGCTTGTTGCATATATCCAAGATGCCATACATCCAAGCTGGGTAGTTGGTAAGATAGAATCGTCTAGCTCAATTTGATCGGCGAGAAACTTTGAGTACAAGAGTTCATGTTCTTTGTTTGCCAGTACCGTGGCGGTAGCACGGTCTGTGATTTGCTGAGCCCTTGTTACCCCCGACCTCGTGAGGGCGGGAGGGACATCGATTAGCGATATCATATTTTTGGTTGTGGAATCGTCGACCGGGTGTTCTTGTTCCGATAGGTCGTCTTCCACCGCGTCAGGGGCTGCGTAAGCCAGCTTGGCTGTCGCAAGTTGCTAAAAACGTTGGTTGTAAAGTATCACTGTAGAACTAATAGCTCTACGTGGCTCATAACATGTAAGAGCGATATGTCCGATTCCTCTTTATTATGAGAGTGAGGGGATGAGACTGCCCGCTCTATACTATCTCAAACTTATTAGATAGATGATCGATGGCTTATGTATATTGAATGTTAATTCATAGGACCTTATATAGGCCTGAATTAGTCTCTTGAATTAAACCTAAACGTCTCTAAACTAATTAGTGTTCCGTTGCAATGAACGGTAATTAGTCTACTGTAAGCTGAATGTAACACGAAACGAAGGATATTAATCGAAACTCATGAAAGTTGAATGTAACAACCCCCCCGATTGATACTCCGTCTTTCGTCATGATACCGGGAATCCAATGTTGATCATATCTTTTCGGAATAATATTTTTGATACCGGTTTTGTCAAAACATCAGCTTCTTCTTCTGTAGTTGGCACTTGCGTCAATTTGATGCTGTTTTAGTTCACTTTTTCTTGAATATAGTGATGCCTTAGATCCAAATGTTTCGTTTTTTTGGAAGGCCCATAGCTGTTATCTATATCATACGCACCCTTGTTATCCACCAATAACTTGAGATCATTCCTAGTATCCTGCAGAATTTCACCATCATGATATTCGGCCTGTACCTTATCATCTATTTTAGCATTGTTTTCTGTTTTAGTGGAATTCCCAGTTCATTTTCCAATGAAGCTATAGCCATACTAAGATTCCGTCTAATGTATCTGCTGAAATTTACTCAGCTTCTGTTGAACTGTAAGTAACTGTCGCTTGCCTGGAGCTTGCCCAAACTAGTATCATTCCAGGAGCTTTTACCAAAATTCCAGATACTGATCGTCTTGTATCTGGGTCTGCTGCATAGTTGGAATCAGTGTAGCATTCCAATTCGAGAGGACTCTTGTGATCATACGTTAGTCCATCATTTTTACGACTTGATAGATACCTTAGTATCGGCTTGATTGCTTCCATGAGTCGTTCGGACGGATCGTGTAGATGTCTTCCGAGAATTACTACAATGTATGCCAAACCAAGATGCGTTGTATTTGCAATAAATCGGAGCGTTCCTACTGTACTTTGATATTTTTTCACATCCACAGTGTTTTCATTGGCTTTGCGTTTTGACAGATCAGCCGATTTGACACATGGCACAATTGTCGAATTTGCATCTTCCATACCACTTTGAAGCAGCAACTTCGTTATGAGTTTTGGGTTTGCCAGATGCAGCCCTTCATTTGTTAATTTCGTGATTTTCGTCCAACGTGCTAGAAGCTGTGTGTGGGTCCACTTTCAGTTTTTCCATTAAAAATTTCAATTGCTTCATTCTGTGACAGTGTTGTTACTGTAATTTGCCACGCATCCTTCATGGGTTTCGCCAATTTTTCCAATTTTTCCAAATATTTTGCCGTAACTAAGAAATCATCATTGTTTGCTTCCATTCTAGCGATTCCTGAATCCGTATTTATCCAATACATGGATGGTTCGGCCATGACTTTGTTCCAGCCCCATGATTTCAACCAAAACTCTCGCCACGTGTCCCACTGTTGATTTTCCGTTGGATCTCCTTGCATGGCTCGTCTTAGTACGCAAATTTTGCCTGGTGCTTTCTGAGTGCCATCTGATCTTGTTGGTTTTGTCATGGTGACACGAATGTTTGGATCATTGGGCGCTCTCATATAGGCACCAGGTATATCATAACTTTGTATGATGTGGCCTTCTGGCTCTGCGGCGGCTAACAGTAGTTGCCTGGAAGCCTGTGATGGCATATGACTCGCAGTTTGAGTTTCGTCAAAATCTGTTCCAGGCTTCATGATGTCGCCTATGATGGCACATCTGGCCTTGTGCTTGTCCAAACCTCCGAATTGATTCGTCTTCGCTTTGTATGTCATCAATAAAGGCACAGGTTTATCTGTCGGTAGTGGATCTTCGTATACCCAGGTACGTAGATGACTATCTTGTCTTTCTATCTCTGCGTCATGCGCCTTTGCCCAGTCCTTTAAGTCAGGGCTTGTGCGAGCTTCAGCCATATTGCGCGGTGCTTTTGTGCTGATTCTAATCTTTATCTTGCCCTGTTAGTTTGTCTAACGTTTTCCAGGTTTGCCATTTTCGCGTGTAATGAATTTCTGATTGCTGGCATTAGTTTCTCCTCGACCTCATTGAGAATATCAGCGCCGTTTGTGTCCGGAAACATTGCCAAGTCATTGCGACTTGTCTCCATCTCTCTTGCTACCAGCACGAACATCGACGTCCCTTGCATGTCGGTCACCAGTTCTTTTCTCTTGTTGAGAACCAACATCTTCATCACTGCCTTGTGTGGATTACGCCGTTGTCCTGCAATCATTGCAACCTTTCTGACCTTATGAATTTTCGCTGGAGTTTCCTCTGCTGTGCTTGTTGTTTTTGCACTCTGAGGTGCTTCTTTCCTTGCATTGATTTCATCTGATTCATCATCATTGCGACCGCATTCTTCTTGTTGCTTCCCATGCCGTGTTCTTTGCACAATGAAGTCTGTGATGCGTACTGTTCTTGTTAGTTCTGGCTTCCACACTTTGTACTCGTCTGAATCTATCTGGCGTAAGTAAAAAGCATTGTCTGCTCGATTCTCTAACGTTTTATTGAATTTGACAGCGCTAACTATTTTTCATTGTTTTCCCCATGGCAGCAGATACTCTGGACTTGATATATTTGCGTATGAAAACGCTGATTTGATCTGTTCATATGGACTGTTCTGCATTCTACCGTTCTTTTTGACTGCTGTATAATTGTCCTTGTCAGTTGCGTCAAGCACAGCGAAAGACCAGAACTTTTGCGGCATATGTTGAGCCGCTTCCATAGCAGTACGCGCGACTGCCATCAGCTGTCGAAACTTGCGTTCTGCAAAAGCATTGGAGGCAGAAGCGTTCGGCGCAGTGTGAGAAGTTGTTGCACCATTTCCGTCCAAGAAGGCTCGCCGTTTTTTGGGTCTTGTTCCTTTGAACCATCAGTGTGGAGCTGTTTTGCCTTCGCTTCGCATAGGCGTTGTTTTTTTCCAAAGGAGTGCATAATAGCTGTTCCTGCCTCGCTCTTTTTCGCCATTATCAGCACATCCGACCAGCCGCTGCAGGCGTCTACCAGTATCTGAATGAACTGCTTGCCGTCCACATCGTTGGGCGTGATGGGACCCGTTGTGTCTGAGTATACAGCTTCCAAAATAGCATACCTATTTTTTGATCTTGCTTGAATGGGGCTCGCGTTGCTTTACCCGTGCTACATGTAGGACATGACGTCTGTTTTTGTGTATTGCCGATTTCTTCCGTATACTTCATCTCTGCGGGATATTCATGACGAAACCACGCTCCAATTTTGCTGTTTGAGTGATTCATCGTATCATGCGCTGGCTTGTTGCTGCCTTCCGGCGCTATTTAAGGACTATTTTTCTTTTTGACTTTTGTCCAGGTAAGTCCTGATTCGTGTTTCAGTAAGTCCAGCTTTGCGCTCATCACTCCGTACTTGTTAGATTGTGTTAGAGAGGTACTTAGCCTATATATATTGTCGTTTTTTACCCCAATGATGGAGCCTTGTTGTTCTGTGGCTAAGGGGCCAAGAAATAAAAACGTTTCTTTTGTGACTAACACCTTGTTGCCTTTAGCTGTTAACTGTGCAACAGAAATTAGGTCTTTGCCAAATGTAGGCGCCACCAAAGCTGGCAAATGTATAGCTTTCTTTAGCTCCAATGGCCAGAGCTGTTTTCCCAAATGTGTTGTAAAACAATTTTGACCATTTGCAGTTTTGAGTTTTGCCTTGTGTTTTGAAGGGTTGCTGATCTTATCAGCAGATGTAACGAACGTTGCAGTTGCTCCTGAGTCAATGATACAGGAAGCATTTGTATAGCAATCGAATTGGACGCCGCTCTTGGCGCCCATGTTTACGGTGTCGGCCTATAGAGAGTGTAAATAGTTCTTTAGAGCAGCTGCTTGTACATCTTTGTCTTCATAGTGGATGATTGTAGATGAAGCTTCAATTTCTCCGTCCTTCTTCTGCGCCTCCTGTACAGCAATCACTTTTTTATGAGCCGCAACTGTTGCCTGAGTTTCGTCATCTCTTCGCTCTTGTAGTAAGGAGCATTGGTCCTACTTTTTTGTCTTGTATTGCCTTACGTTTGGCCATCCTTTCATCCCTGCCTTTGGGTTCTTTTGTGTCTGGATTTTTGTCACAATAATCCCAGCTGTGTCCTGGAACCCATGATGGATTTTCTTCCTTGCAATTGCTGCCTGTGTTCTTTTTATTCCTCTTGTACCCCTTGGCCTTGAATTGTGCTGCATTAGCAATGTGATAACTTGTATTTCCTTTAAAAGTGTCAATCAGAATTTGTCCCACAAGAAATATATGTTGTTTTGTCGCGTTTTCCTTGCTGATCCATTTCTCAATGCGATAATACTGAATTTTGTCTGTCTGGTCTTCGCTGAGATTTTCTAGAAGCCTCGTCATGTAAGCTGCTGGTTTATATTCGTAGTGTAGTCCATTAGAGTAGATATCTCGTAATTGTTTTTGCAGATGCTGCATGGCTATAACATATGCCTTGATATCGCTCTGGTCAATATTTGGTACTTCTTTGAGAATCTCAACTCGCTTAGAATTAAAATATGGCTTCAAAGAAAGTAACATTTCATAAGTAGCCTGCGCTGTAGATTCGAGGACGACATCCTTGAGATCTTCGCAAATTGCCTTATTAAAGAACATTTGAATATTCTTGGCGTGATTCAAGCGTATTGGATCAGGGCCTGGGAGAGATGTAAACAACGTACGGCAATTATTTTCCACGGTGACCTCAAGTAGGTATACATTCCAAGAGTCGAAGTTATGCATCATTTCATCCAGATTTGGTCCATCTGAGAACTTGTTGAACCAGATTTCATTTGCTAGACGTGCATTTTCGTTGGTTTTGGCTTTGTCCATGATGCTTTGGCCACTTGCCGCTACAGGTGACGAAAAATCCATTGTGGAGCTTGCTGGAAATGTTTCTGTTCCGTTGCGCGTGATTACCATGTACTACTCGTAACTTTTTGGCAATTTTTCAGATCTTTTCTACTGAGAGCTCTGCTTTGCGCTCTCCTGCTCATAACCTATTAGATAGATGATCGGTGGTTTATTCGTATTGAATGTTGATTCATAGGACCTCTTATATAGTCCTGAATTACTCTCTTGAATTAAACCTAAACGTCTTTAAACTAATTAGTGTTTCGTTGTAATGAACGGTTATTAGTCTACTGTAAGCTGAATGTAACATAACTCAGTTCTCGGATAGACTAATGAATTAGATACTCTTCGATTAATTACTAACCTAGAGAAACTATGACAAACCTTTGGTTCTTTTCAATACAGCGTACAATACAGTACGCAGTGGAGGCTCTAAACATCGTAGCCAGGTCATGCAAAGATGAAGGATCATCACGTGACATCTGTGATCACAGATGACGGATCAGCACAGATGACAGATCATCCCTGATGACATAGTTGGCAAAAACCAATGGTTAAACTATTTCCTAAAAATGTTAAAGCAATGAAGCCATATAGGTTTTTGGTTTTTCCCCTTTAACCAATGGTTAAAATCGGAATAAAGCGGTTATCATTCCAAATTCTACTGAGCAAATACATTTTAGAGTAAACTGCAACGTCTACTCTTCTTGGGCCGCACGGCGTGGTCGAATCGGATTGTTTGATCGACGCAGTAGCACTTTCTTATTCTCGAAAGCATTGGATCAGCTGACACTAAATAGCCCATCTGATCCACAACTAAATCTGATTTAGTACTGTAAGTGCTGTAAGTAAAACCAAAAAACAAGTTAAATTAATCTTGGTCGAGGTGGTCTGTGTTTTTTCCCAAAGCAGTTTTTAAAGAATACGCTGCTCTCAGTGCTTCTACACAAGTAGGAGCCCGGAGGCAGGGGCGTCTAAAATAGTGCTCCGCGCCCGAG
>JAULCF010717909.1:0-21806 GCA_032361265.1 Devaleraea mollis | reverse complement strand
TAAGAAGAATAAAAATGTAAGTGATTAAGAAGGTATTGGGTTTTAAAAATCCAATACCTTTTTTGGTAGTGTTATTTGAAATGTTGACACTCTCGAAAACCTACGGGGTCTTGTTTCAAAATAGATACAAAGCCTAAGCTTTAAATGAGGTTTTGGACTAAAAACCCGTAGGTTTAATTTTTTTTATCAACACAAAATATAGCACTACCCCTTTTTTTAAGTAAAACCTAAAAAAGCGAACACCCGAACTAATCCAAATCTTTAACGCATCTACATGAATAAGCTAAGGCTTTATTGCGTCCAAAATTTCTATGAATTCTACTTTCCTTCATAATGAAGTAATACCAACCAGAGCCAGAAGATTTATATTCTGAACTGGTCCAATATGCCCCTACATTATCAGAGGAATAATAAGTCCCATCTTCAAGACGGTAACCACTAAACGGTAAAGACAAACCACTAGAGCCACCGATTTTCAAAAGCTCTAAAGCTTCTTCACCATCATCAGGTTTATTATTCTTTTTATCTTTTTGAAAAGTTCCATTATGCGTCTTACCAAAGTATGTACTATAGGCTTTTCCATAAAAAGAGGCTAAGTTCCACCACTCTTCGTCAGTGGGTAAGTGCCATCCTGTAGGGCAAGCAATTTTTGCTGATTCCCAAGTATATAAACGCCCAAACTTATCGCAGTTTTCATCATCATCCCGAAAACACCAAGATTCTGACAAATTATAATTGAGATTTTGAGTCATCCACGTTTTTCCATCTTTCATCTTTTTTGTTTTGTACACTTGTCCATCTCTTGAATCTTTTAGAGAATCTCCTGAAATACAAGATGAATGAGAGATCATAATGACACATAAGTAGATTAAAAAGTGAAATTGGCTTATCATATATATAAATTTACTAAAGTGATTGTTTATAATTAGGTTTAATCTATTTTATTTTCATACCTCCAAAAGCCGCTTTATCATTCAGAAAACTGATTTTTAACAAATAATTAGTAGCATGTTCTCGTTTTTAAGAATAAATTAGGAATAGGATTTGAAACCATTGACTAAAATAATAGTCTAAAAGGAAAGAAAACGATAGATCATGAGAAAACAATGTCCAATTTTATTAATTCTACTGACGATAAGCTTATCTGTTTTTGCTCAAACTTCCAGCAGAGAACGCATCGAGCAAATCGTTATTGACGGTGTAGTCGTCTCTGCTTTAATTACGGAGAAAGACACTATTATGGTTGCTGAGCTAGATGAGGTATCTGTTTCATCTCCAAGAACCTTTAAAAATAACGCAGAACGTAAGCGTTATCGAAAATATCGCTATTACGCTAATAAAGTCTACCCTTACGCTACTGAAGCGATTAAGATTTTTAGAGAAGTCGACTATGTTACTAAACACATGAGTAAGCGAAAGCGTAAAAAGCACATAAAACGACTGAATAATGAACTCAAAAAAGAGTTTAAACAACCTTTAAGAAATCTAACGAAGACTCAAGGAAAGATTTTGATCAAAATGATTGAAAAGGAATTAGATACTCCATTTTATACATTGGTTAAAAATTTACGAGGTGGATTTGCTGCCGGCTATTGGAATCAACTCGGTAAATTCAATGGATATGATCTAAAAGAAGGTTACATAGAAGGTCAAGACCCATTGATGGATATGGTTTTACATGACTTCAATGTCTCTCACGACTACAAAACGAATTAGTAGGCAAAAGTTTGAAATTAGGAATTGAACATCTATTTTTAATTCCTAATTTCAAATTTTCAACACTCAATCTCCATTACCGTGGATTACAACCTTCTCATCAATACCCTAGATTCTAACAAGAACATTTTTCGCAACCTTTTAATGGATCAAGATAAAGAAGCCTATCTCTGGCGCCCTGATCCAACGCATTGGTGTTTACTAGAAATCACCTGCCATCTTTACGACGAAGAACGTGAAGATTTCAGAACACGTTTAAAAACTACACTAGAGACACCCGGTACTTTACCACCTCCAATCGATCCTGTCGGCTGGGTCAAAGAACGAAGATATATTGATCGCAATTATGACATTATCGTTCATAAGTTTTTAGCAGAACGGGAACAATCTATCCTATGGCTTAAATCTCTTTCCAATCCTCAATGGAATAATTTTTATACACATCCTAAAGCAGGCAAGATCACTGCTCATCATTACATATCCAATTGGTTAGCTCATGATTATTTGCATATCAGGCAAATCACTCGTTTAAAATATAATTATTTAAAAAGTTTAACTGGAGAACATTTAGAATATGCCGGAAATTGGTAAGGGTAATTAAAACCCAAAAGCCAATACTTTTGAGTACTTAAAAACTTGAATACCTAGCTACTTTTTCGTTTCCAATCTTTACCTTTGAGTCAAAATCATTCACATGCTAGACTACGTCAATCCGAAACTTATATTAGATACCTCAGACTTAGAACCAGGAAAAATTGCATGGCGTAGTCCATCTAATTTAGCCATTATAAAATACTGGGGTAAATACGGCCGCCAGCTTCCAAAAAATCCTTCGATTAGTATTACACTTGATGCGGCATTCACAGAGACCACATTAGAATACGAGCCAAGAAAGGATTCAGATCAAACGATTTCGCTAGACTTCTTTTTTGAAAATAAAATAAACGAAGCTTTCAAAGCTAAACTTGTTAAATTCTTAGAAAGCATCACCGATATTTTCCCTTTTCTAAAACAATTACATTTTACAATTCGATCTTATAACTCCTTTCCTCACTCCGCAGGAATTGCATCCTCCGCCTCAAGTATGAGCGCATTAGCTTTATGTCTTTGTTCCTTAGAACATCGTCTCTTCGGTACATTAGGAGAAGACCTCGAATATCGTAAAAAAGCATCCTTTGTTTCTCGACTTGGATCTGGTTCGGCCTGTCGTTCTATTTATGCAAAGATGGCCGCATGGGGAGAAACTGGAGTGATTGAAGGCTCATCCAATTTATATGCTACTTCTTTTGCCGATCAGACTCATGATATTTTTAAAAGCTGTCATGACGATATACTAATTGCTAGTCGTGGAGAAAAAAGCGTTTCAAGTAGTGCAGGGCATGGCCTAATGGAAGGAAATATTTATGCTGAAAATAGATATGCTCAAGCTCGTCAACGAATGATGAAGTTAGTAGACATTCTTAAGACTGGGGATTTTGAAGCCTTTGGTAGAATAGCTGAAAATGAAGCTTTAACTCTACATGCTCTAATGATGACTTCTAATCCTTCTTATATTTTGATGCGACCTAATTCATTAGCCATGATCGAAAAGGTAAGACAGTTCAGAACAGATACGAAGACCCCTCTTTACTTTAGCTTAGATGCCGGCCCGAATTTACATTTACTTTATCCTCATGAAGCAGAACAAGCGGCTAAAGCTTTTATAAAAAGTGAGCTAGTGTCTCTTTGCGAAAATGGCGAAGTAATTGAAGATAAAGCAGGAGATGGTCCGCTAGAAGTCGAAGCTTAGGTATTAACGTTGTTTTAAGAGTTTTTAATTCTAAATAAGAATATTTTTGTAGGTAGAAAAGGTAGATGACTTCTCTTTTACAGAAATACATTTAAATAAAAAATTATGAAAATATTCAAGGTCTTATTTCTATTGATTTTCATTAGTGCTATTGGATGTGCTCAAGTACCACAAGATCGTCCACATTTGAAAAATGAAAAATTTGACGAAACTGTTACTGGATTATTGAGCTTTTCAGTACCCGTGATTAGTGTTCAGGAATTAAAAGAAAATCAATCAGATTATATCGTCCTTGATGCCCGAGAAAAAGAAGAGTTTGACATTAGTCATATCCAAGGTGCAAAGTATATTGGTTACAAAAAATTTGATAAAAAGACAATGGCCGATATTCCTAAGGATGCAAAAATCGTTTTGTATTGTTCTGTCGGTTATCGTAGTGAGAAGATTGGAAAGAAATTACAAAAGATGGGGTACGCTAATGTTCAGAATCTTTTCGGCAGTATCTTCGAATGGGTAAACCAAGGATACACCGTTGTAGATAATCTAAACCATCCGGTTTTTAAAGTCCATACGTATAATGAAAAATGGAGCCAATGGGTAGACGAAAATAAAGCGGTGAAGATTTATTGAGAAAAATAGAATTTACGCAAAAAAAAATAGAGCTATTTGAAAAGGATTTGATGTACGAACAAGGAGTAACGAATAGTGATTTCTGAAGTTTACTTTGTGCTTATCTACTTCTAAAATCTAAAACCGATACTCCTCGTTCGTAAATATTTTTTTTGATAAGCTTATATACCTCACCTTTGAAGTTCTATAATTAATTACCAATAAAATTTAAAAACCCTATTCCGCTGGCTCTAAAATCTGAGCCGCATGAGCTTTAGTTTTCACCTTATCGATAACACGTTCTATCTTACCTTTTCCATCAATAATAAAAGTTGTTCGAAACACGCCGTCATACTCTCGGCCCATAAACTTCTTTCTTCCCCAGACGCCAAAATCTTTAATTACTTCTAATTCCGTATCCGCTAAAAGGCTAAATGGAAAATCAAATTTATCAATAAAGTTTTGATGCTTCTTTGGGCTATCAGGACTCACACCTAATAAAGCATAACCTGCTTTTTCTAATTCTGCAAAATGATCTCTTAGGCTACAAGCCTCAGCAGTACAACCTGGGGTATTATCTTTTGGATAGAAAAATAGAATAAGTTTTTTTCCTTTAAAATCAGAAAGCTTAATTGTTTCTCCTTTTTCATCAACACCTTTAAACGCTGGTGCCTTATCTCCTACTTTTAGTTTTGTCATTAGTTTTGTTTTATTAAAAAAGCAATGCACGGAATCATTAATAGCTCCGTTACTTACAATACTATTCTAACCAAATACATCTTAGAAAGTTTAAGAACCTGTACAAACTTTATTTACGCTGGCGAAAATAGTTACAGATATAGCCTCGCAATCCTACTGTTTCACAAATCGCATCGTCACCGAACGCCCTTCTTTAGAAAGCGTAATTGTATACAAACCACTCGCAAAATCTTTTACATCAATAACCTGAACCTGATTCGCTCCAAAGTTCAACAACTCCTCCCCCATCATTCGACCATACACATTATGAACCATAACCTCATACGTTCCAGACCTTTCCGAATCATCTAATAAGTGTAAGCGATCTCCAACTGGATTTGGATAAACGACAAAAAGAGTTTCATCTTCTAGTGTAGTCGTAGTATTAAACAGCAAAACTTCAAAGCTTTGCTCAACTGATATCGCAGGATTAAAATCATTGTCTCCTTCTTGAATTGCCTCGACAGTAACCGTCCCTGGCGTTCCATTCAAGCTAATCATATTTCCAGTTGCCACAGCAGGTCCTGAAAGAATATTAAAACTTACCTCTAAGTCCGAAGTAGCAGTTGCTATGATTTCGAAATCAGGATCATTAGTAAACTTATCGGTAATCATTGAAAAATCTATCGTTTGATCTTGTAACAATACTTCAAAACTTTGCTCTAATGTCATCGCTGGATTATACTCATCATCACCAGATTGAGAAGCAGATACAAGAACAGTTCCTCCTACACCATCAAGCGTGATTGTATTTCCGGATACACTAGCAGGCCCTGAGACAATTTGATAAGTAATATCCAAACCTGAGCTTGCCGTTGCCGTAATATCAAAAGGCATATCTACTGTTAATTTATCAGCAATCATTTCAAAATCTATCGTCTGATCTTGCAACAATACTTCAAAACTTTGTTCCACCGTCATCGCCGGATTATAGTCATCATCTCCTCCTTGCGAAGCTTGCAAAACAACAGTTCCAGTAACACCATCAAGCGTAATCGTATTGCCTGATAAACTAGCAGGACCTGAAATCAAAGTAAGACTAACAGGCAAACTTGAGCTTGCAATCGCAGAAATATCAAATGGATTATCAATTGTAAACTTATTAGGAATTGGAGTGAAGTCTATCGTCTGGTTTAAGAGTATTGTTACCTCAAAACTTTGTTCCACAGTCATTGCTGGATTGTAATCATTATTTCCACTCTGACTCGCTTGAACCACAACCGTTCCTTCCGTTCCGTCAAGCGTAATCGTATTTCCAGAAAGAATTGCAGGACCAGAAATTATACTTAAATCTACAGCCAAACCTGAGCTTGCTATTGCAGAAATCATAAAGGGTAAATCCGTAGTAATCTTATCTGGAATATTCGAAAAGTCTATCGTTTGGTTTTGTAATAATACTTCGAAAGATTGATCGACATCGGTTGCCGGATTATAGGTCCCATTTCCGCTTTGGGTAGCTCTAACAATGACCGTTCCTCCTGTTCCATCCAAAGTGATAGTATTTCCAGAAATTGATGCAGGGCCAGAAATTATACTGAAATCCACTGCTAAACCTGAGCTTGCCGATGCGGAAATTAAAAACGGTACATCTGTTGTAAGTTTATCTGTAAGTGTTGAAAAATCTATTGTCTGATTCTGTAGCAACACTTCAAAAGACTGCTCGATATCCGTTGCAGGATTGTAGTCGTCACTTCCTCCTTGAGCAGCTCTCACGGTGACCGTTCCTCCTGTTCCATCCAAAGTAATTGTATTTCCAGAAATTGAAGCAGGACCAGAAATTATACTGAAGGCTACAGGTAAACCTGAGGTCGCTACTGCAGATATTGTAAATGGTGCGTCTGTTGTAATTTTATTTGGAAGAGATGAAAAACTAATCGTTTGATTTTGTAAAAAGACTTCAAAGAACTGATCTTCTTGTTCTGAGAAATAAAAATTATCTCCTGCTTGAAAAGCTCTCACCCCTACTGTTCCTCCCACACCATCAAGCGTAATTGTATTTCCGGATATACTTGCAGGACCAGAAATAATTGAATAGGTAACAGCGAGGCCTGAGCTTGCTGTTGCAGTTATCATAAAAGGTACATCTGTCGTAAACTTATCTGCAATATTTTGAAAATCAATTGTTTGATTTGCAGGTTGAGTATTTTGAAAACCTGGAGTAGGATCGAAAGTACTCCAACTAGAAGCTAGTGCATTATCTAAATCAGGTGCTCGCAATTGCAAGGTAGGACCTGTCCCGTCTGGCTCTATTGGCCAAGGTGATCCATCGTCGTAACTTACAGTATCTCGATAAGAAGCATCCGCATTTGACAGTGCAATAAATTCACCATTGTTACTTAATTTAAATCCATCAAAATTTCCAATAAAATTGGTAGTTCCAGGATAAACGGTCTGAAACAAAAGACTATCTTCTACCAAAACTAAATAGCCTCCTATAGGAAGGACCGTATTATCAGGAATACTAAAGTAATCATCTCCTTGATCTTTAAAATACCATCGGGATAAGTCAACAGGAACCCCGCTAGCATTATATAATTCTACCCAATCTCCTGCATCACTTCCCACAGCACTGTTATAATTAATTTCGTTGATTATTACATCTGCAATCTGCGTAGATCCCGGAGTAAAAAATGCCGTTAGATTATAAGTGTCTGCCCATGATACTTCAACAGAAGGGTTATTAGGTAAACTAGGATCACTCCAACCAGAGAATACATGTCCAGGGCCTGCAATCGCTGTGATAGGGACTGGTACATTTTCAAAATAAATACCCGACCAAGGAAAGGTAGCAATGTCAAGAGTATTCATTTTTATCGTCCCCGAACCAACGACATCTAGGTTAACAGAATTGACATCAATAAATCCGTAATGATTAAGGATAAAGTCTCTGGTAAGATTAGGTCGATTATTTAAAAAGGTATGAACATTATCAATATTCGTATTCCAGTCATTGATATCCATACTAGAATTCCATCGATCATATTCTCCTCCGATCTCCGCTTCTATTTCATTCTTGATTCCATTTAAAAAAGCAGAAGCTTCACCAGGCAAATAAGAACTATTTAGAAGATCGGCAGTACGATTGACTAGCTTGTTTCGAAAGGTCTCATTTGGAGTCAATGCAGCATTAAAAAAATTAGCCCAAGTAGTCGCCGTGTTTGTTCCATAATCATCATGCGCATTCCAATTCTCATCGGTGTGGTTCTCTTCCAAATCCCAAACGGTATATTTCCATTTCGATCCGACCGTACTTCTTTTATAAGTATAGACACCTGTACTCCAAGTGGAAAAAGAAGAGACCTGAGTAAAGGCCAGTAAATTAATTAGATTATCAATATCAATTAGTTCAGTAGCTTGTAGATAGTTGGCTTCAATTGTAAAGTCTGTTGTTTCTAAAAAGTTTCTTAGGAAATTCCAATCGGTCAAAGTACCTGCTTTAAGATCAGGGGCTGTTTCTTCGAAGCGGATCAAATCAAAATTATTCCATCCAGTATGTGATTCAATAAACTTATCATTTAGACTTTCTCTAACTTCGTAAATCCCCCAATAGGCGCCGTTGATTTTCAAAATTGCCCAGTTACCATCCGAAACCAAACCTCCAGAATTTTGGTATGCTCTATTACCAAAAGGGTCTTTCAACAGTGATCCATTTAGCATCGAGATATCATCATCAGAACCTGCCCGTAATACTAAGTTTTTAAAATCTGTAACATCGTTATTTTCGAAAAGAGGATACTCTAATCTATTAGGGCCATAATCTTCATCAAAATATAATCGAAAGGATTTTTTAGGATTTAAAATAGAACTACTTCCTTGTATTCTTATTCCACAGTCCAGTGAAAACCCAAGTGTATCATCTTTTAAATATTGTATCTGACATGGACGCTCCCAAGCAGAACCACTTTCCGCAGGATTTGAATAAATACCACTTGTTCCAAACATATTATCAGGATCAGTGATGATCGAAAGCACTGGTAACGTGTAGTTTTCATTTATAAGATACTCATTACCGACAATATCACTTGATAAAAAATTGGTCGCAAAAGTTTTACTCCTAACCACAGTAGAAGCATTGATCATAATCGGACTACTATATAAAATGGAGGACTCTTCTGGATCTGATCCATCTAAGGTATAGTAGATCATCGCCCCTGGAGTACTAGAACTTAGCTCCAATAAAATAGCATTATTATAAAAACCTCCTTCTAAATTATATTCAGGGTTAGCGGCAGTTCCGATACTTCCTGAAGTAGAATTGCTAACTCCTGGAGTAGGTTCCGTAAATATAAAAAAGTCGTTACTCCCATCGGGTGCTCTTCCTGTAGATACATCATCAATCTGTTGACCGTAAGTCAAAGAATCTGTAAATTCTCCAAAAGAAGACATCACTGAAATTTGCTCTCCAACAGCAGACAATTTAAAGTCTAAATGAAACTTTCCTTGTTCCGTATCTTTATCCGCCCACAACAAAACGAATCCGCCTGGCTCAATAATCACCGATGTATCTATTTGAAAAAACAAAGGATTCGCTATATCATCCGATAAAAAATACCCGTTGATATCAATCGGCGTTGTGCCTCCGTTATATAATTCAATCCAATCATCAAACTCTCCAAATTCATCTGGAATCATGGTATTTCCAGCCATAAACTCATTAATATAAAGTGACTGTCCAGAAAGCACATTCAAATTAAAAACCAATCCAAACAAAAGGATATAATATTTATTCTGAGTGTATAAAAAGCGCATAAAGAAGGTATTACATTTCATAATGAGTGTATTACAATTTTTAATCCTAAAATTAAAAACCTACTAAAAAAATAATTACGGGAATTTTTTATTCTAAAATGGTAGGGATACTGATGCTTTATGTTTTTTAAAACCTTTCCACAAATATACTCAAAATATTAATTCTATCTCTTCGACCTTATTTCTTCTTTAGCAACCTAGTTGATATTTATTCATTAGAAATTACTACTTAGGTCATTTTTTCCGTATTTTGTAGTCGTGTTTTTACACTCCTTGTAATATCTGATCCAAGGATTCTTCTAGAAAACCTAAAATCTTTAAACTGACCCCCTACTTGTTGACATTTTTCAATGATATGAAAAGTGATAGAACTCTTTATTAGTTTAACCCAATTATAACCGAATAAAATCATTAGATAGTCTTAATGCAAACTATTAGTGCATTATTATTTTTGAAAACATAATCCTTTTTAAGTCATGAGAATCCCTCT
The DNA here is from genome assembly GCA_032361265.1 of Devaleraea mollis. Taxonomy (NCBI): domain Eukaryota; phylum Rhodophyta; class Florideophyceae; order Palmariales; family Palmariaceae; genus Devaleraea; species Devaleraea mollis. Next base: position 11,715 of record JAULCF010717909.1, on the reverse strand, counting down.
AAAATATCTAATCGTCTGTCTTGCAATATTTGCAACGTCATCTTTGTCTGCACAACTATACATTAATGAATGTATGGCGGATAACACCTCTACCATCAGTGATGATCAAGGAAGTTATGATGACTGGATAGAGATATATAATGCTGGTTCAACCTCAATAGACATCGGTGGTTATTACCTCACTGATGATTTGAATGCCTCAGAATATTGGAACATCCCAAATACTAATGCTGCACTCACGACGATCCCCTCAGGTGGCTTTATCATTCTTTGGGCCGATGACGACACAGAGGAAGGAGTATTGCACCTAGATTTTAAACTAAGTAGCAATGGAGAACAAATTTATCTTTTTGCACCAGATGGCACTACTCTAATTGATGAACTTACTTTTGGTACACAGGGTTCTAATATTTCTTATGGTAGAACCTTAGACGGCGGGCCAGATCTTCAACAATTTATTACAACTACTCCTGGCGAAAGCAATGAAAATCCATTATCCGACTTATCTTTTCCAGCAACAATTAACACTCAGATTCAGGTCGTAAATGATGATGCTATCCAATATGGATATTCAAGTGGTGGTGTGGTCATTGATGCTTTTGGAATGACTATGACGGAAGCTTCATCGAATCAAACTATCGGTATTCGATTTAGTGATATTTTTCTTCCTCAGGGAGCAACAATCACTGAAGCTTATGTTCAGTTTACAACAAAGAATCCTGACAATAGCATGGGGCCATCAAGTCTTCATATCAAAAGCGAAACTTCAGGCAATGCAGCGCCTTTCGAAGAAGTAAATTATAATCTTTCGGCTCGACCTTTGAGTACCGACTCTGTGATCTGGGAACCTGGTGAATGGACGATTCAGGATTTTGCTGGTAACGATCAAAAAACACCAAACCTTGCATCCGTTATCCAACAAGCAATTGACCAACCGACCTGGGCTCCAGGAAATGCCTTAGCCCTGATCATCACTGGTACAGGACAACGGTCTGCACAAAACTTTACTTCTGGTTTTCCGCCAACAATAGAAATCAAAGCTCAAATTCCAATCCCTAGTTCTCCTGTCTCTGGTTTATTCATTAATGAAGTTGCTCCAAATGGAACAGAGTATATCGATGAGGAAGGAAAGTATTCTGATTGGATAGAAATTTATAATAGTAATAACTTTCCTGTAAATCTTGGAGGTCTTTTTTTTACCGACGATCCGGATAATCTTTCCAAGTGGCAGATTGGTTCTATTCAAAATCTTCCACCTAATGGTCACGCAACAATCTGGGCTGATGGAGATCCTGAGAAAGGAGGTTTTCACACAAACTTTAAATTAAAAGAAGATGGAGAAAAGTTACTTCTCGTACAAGCACTAAATAACGAATTTGTAATCATTGACTCTACTACTTATCAAGCGGTTCCTTTTAAAGCATCAACAGGAAGATCTTCTGATGGCGCCAGCGATTGGATTATTTTTGGAGCACCAACGCCTTTAGCACCTAATGCAAATGCACTATCTTGGATTGCTCCTCCTACCCTTTCGATTGATAATGGCGTTTTTGAAACGCCTCAAAATGTGAGCATTACGCATACAGATCCATCGGTGACTATTTACTATACAGTAGATGGTTCTGATCCTGATCAAAGTGCCAATCAATATACTAATCCAGTTACCGTTGACCATACTCAGAGTCTAAGAGCAATAGCTTATAAAACAGATGCGGCTCCTAGTCAAATTGAAACCAAAACTTATCTTTTTGACGCTAGTCCTACCATGCCTGTCCTAATGATCACCACTGATCCTGACAATCTTTGGGATGATGAAATTGGAATTTATACTATAGGAACCAATGGTACTTCAATCGGTTTTTGTAGTGGAGATACCATTGCAAACTTCTGGCAGGATTGGGAACGGCCAGTACACTTGACTCTTTTTGAAACAACTGGAGAGACTGCTTTTGCAGTTAATGGTGGTGTAAGAATATCAGGAAATTGTTCTCGAAAATATGCTTTAAAGAGTTTAAATTTTTACTTACGAAGTAATCAATACGGTGATGATAATATCAATTATCAATTATTCCCCAATCGTGATTTTGAAAACTACGAACGTATAAGACTTAGAAATAGTGGCCAAGATTATAGGAGCACCATGCTTCGAGACGGTGTCAATCAACGAATACTTTCAGAAGTAATGGATGTCGAACATCAAAGCATGCGACCAACCTTAGTTTACATCAATGGAGAATACTGGGGAATTCAAAACTTCCGAGAGTCTTATAGTACGGGTTACTTTAACAGATTATATGATGTTGATGAAAAAGAGATTGAGCTTTTAAAAAGACCTCGAGTAGAAACAGAAATTAAAGAAGGTGATGATATTCATTATAACGGTATTTATGATTTCATGGCAAACAATGATCTCAACGATGATCAAAATTTTGAATACGTAAAGACACAATTCGAAATTGATAACTTCCTTGATTATTGGATTTCTATGCTCTACATGAGCAATGCTGATTGGCCTTCAAACAATGTCCAAGTCTGGCGGCCCAAAACGGAGGAAGGGATGTGGAGGTACATGTATATGGATACAGATATCACGACAAATATTTATGGCAACACTTCTCCAAACGGAGACATGTGGGATCGAATCGTTGAAGTATTAGATCCAACGCTAGAAGGCTGGCCAAATGATAATCGCGCGACTTTACCCTTTCGAAGAATTATGGAAAATCAATCTTTTCATGACGAGTTTATCCAACGTAGTTGTTCTTATATAGAATTGGCTTTCAATGAGGAACGAGCTCATGCAATCATTGATGAAGCAGCAAATGAAATCGATCTTGAGATTGGTCAACATGTTGAACGTTGGGCTTTTGATAATCCTTATCTTCCAGACTATGATATCTGGGCGGATAACCTTTCAAAGTACCGTGATTTTTGGACGGATCGTTCTCCTTTCTTTTACCAACAGCTAGTTGATAACTTTAATCTTGGTGACACTTACGAGTTGTCTTTCAATTATGATGAAACGACAAACGGTGATGTTTTTATTCATTGGAAAAACATGGAAATTCCTTACAACTATACTGGTACTTATTATACAGGCTTACCAATTCGAGCAACTGCAGTAGCCAAGGAAGGTTACGTTTTTTCTCATTGGCTGGAAACAGGAGACAGTACAGAAGTGATTGAATTTATTGCAAATAATGATGCTACACTTACCCCTATTTTTGAAGAAGAGGAAGTAGAAGAGCCTAATGCAATAAATGAATTATCTGACGATACAATTATAAAACTATTCCCTAATCCTGCTAAGGATGAATTGTTCTTAGAGGCTCCTGATTTTATAGGGTCATCTATTTCAATAACGATTCATAATCAATTGGGGCAGATCATAAATATTGAAAAAATAAACAACCTCTCAGACACTCATCGAATTGTCTTAAATAAGTTTCCAGATGGTTTTTATTATTTAGTTTTAACGACTATGGATGAGCGTTTTAAAACGAAAAAATTTATCCTGAGAAGATAAACCCAGAAGATCGAAAAGTCTACTCATAGACTTTTCGATCTCTAAACATTAAACCATTTTCTTTTTTATCTGAAGACCCTAAAAAACTAAAACCCCATTCTAAATTTCGACCTCTCCCAAATTGAGTAATCGGCTCTGGTCTTTTTTCACAAGACCATATTTGAATTTTTCGATCATCATATACCGCAACCTCTTCCAACAATTCTATATTGTAATTCCCTTTATAGAAAGCCATAGTTTCATCATATAACTTACATCGATCACTCAAATAATCAGACTGAATCAGATAAAACTTATCTAGCTTGTGTAAGCTCTTTTCTTTTCGATGGTGCATAGGGATAAATTCATTTTCCTGAGCTGCAAACCAAAAATCTGGAGCACCAACTACTGGCAATTTTTTATCTTTTATTTCTTCATTTACTTCTTGAACAATCTTTTCAAAATCGTATGATCCATTAAAATAGAAATGTAAACCATAATAAAAACTCATACAAACAACTAAAGCTTTTAGAAAAACTCTTAGCTTCCCAAGTTGTTCGAAAGTATAAAAATACATCAGCATAAAAGCTGGAAAAATATAAACAAGGTAGTTTTTATTTTCTCTACGTGTAACCAATGTGGAGATCAAAAGCACAACTAACAAAATGGTCAAGAATCGATTATTTTTAAATAAGCCTTTTCTGAAATAAAGTACTAAACCTGTTAGTAACAAGGCAAACTCCCATACCCGAGAATACCAATCATAGTTCATGAAATAATTCAGAATATAATTGTTCAAAGGAGAACTCATGTCCTTTTTTTCACCAATCAATCCTGTAAGTTCTGCCCATGAAAAATGATCTCCATGTAATACAAAGTAATAGCCCAATGCAGTTATTCCTCCTAAGAAAAAACGACCAATTAAATCTTCTCTTTCTTTCTTAACGTACAGTAATTCTTCTTTTTTGTATATCGCATAAGCTAGCAAATAGAACAAACCAAGAAATCCCATAATGTGAGCTTCGAAAGCAAATCCAGTCAGTAAGGCTGCTAAAAAGTAACGCTTTCGAACAAAGCAGAACAATTGTAAAGCAACAATAAATATGGTAAAGGCTTCTGGTCTACCACAATGTGCAGCAAAAAAGAAAGGGGGAAAAATGGGTAAAAAGACCAAGGTAAGTTTCGCTAGTTTTTTTGAAAAAGGTAAGTATTCTAAAGTCCGATACCAGATAAAAGCAGTTCCCCAAATCAATACAGAATTTACTAAAAAAACATTGCTCTTCGTCCAGCCAATCACATTAAGCAGATGTCCCATGATAAAAGCATAGGTAATACCAAAATACTGGGTATAACCACTTTCATCTGATTCAATAAAGACAAGATCTTCCGCAATCCCAAGTCTTGTTATATTCCAGATATTTGAAATCACCCACGCATCATCAACATAGTAGATATTATAATTAACGTGGACAAACGTATAGGCAATTACTCCAAGAAAAAACATAATCCAAAGCTGGACATTGTCTTTTGAAAATAGGTTATCGAGTGATTTTTTTTGTTTAGGAAACAGGTTTGTATACATAATAATAAAAACACTTCTTGGTCTAATCTCTACTATGACCATCTTTACTAAAAAGAATTAAATCAATTCAGCTTTACATCATTTAGGGCAATAGATTTTCAGCCTACTTGTGTCTACTTTCAGCAAAAAAAATCCAATAAAAATTAAGATATTTTAGTTCTTGGTAAAATTATAATTTACATTATAAGTTATTGTGCAAAATTAAAACCGGTACCTAAATCCAGAACTCAGTTTTAAAATTGACAAGTTTTCATATTTATATTTTCCTTTTCTCAAATCAAACTGTGAACTCCCTTCCATAAGTATGCTCCAGTTTCTATTTAATTGTACTTGAAATCCTACCGTACTATAAAAGGCACTCATTTCAAAAGTCCTTGGTAACAACCTACCTTCACTAACCGAGTATTCAGTTCCTTGGGCTGCAGATAAATAATTATATTCTAATCTCGACCTTGTTGTTTTTCCAGCTATTAAACCTCCACCAATATAAGGGTAGAAATATCTTCTTGGAAAAACGATGTATTTCACTCCAAATGGAATTTGGAAATAATTAAAATCTCCTTGAATACTTAATAATTCATCTTCTGCACTAGTCGGAAGGATACTTGGAAATCCATCTGGAATACCTTCGTCGTCCACCCCAATCCTAATACCAAAATCATTTGAGAAATATTCTCCTCCTGCCAAGACACTAAATCTTTTTCCAAAGTTTAACTCTCCATGAAAAGTCCCTCTAAGGTTAAATCCATTCCCTCCCAAGTTTAAAGATGCAAAAGTTCCGGTCGTTCCTATTAACGAAAAATTCGTAGGTCTTATTTCTTTCAAAAAGACCTTAATCCTTTTTTGTTTTTTAAGTTTATAGACCTTTATCGAAGGCAAGTCAACATCTTGTTCTATTGACAGAAAAGTATTATTATTTGTTGATAAAGTAGCTAATGAAGTATCGAAATCAGGAAGCGATTTGATATATTCCGTTCTCGATAAAACATCCTTTCGCAAAAGACCAATATCACGATTCTGACCAAAGGATTCAGAAATCCCAACGTAATTAGCGACAGCCAAATCTGCTGATTTTCTAAAATCAATTGTACTTGGACTAAAGCCTGGTTCGAAAAGGTAAGTAGCAACATAATCTCGATTAGTATTCGACTGAAGGGCACTCTTTTTATAACTATCGACAACCTGAGAATCATTAATTACTATCCGATTATAAATCGTATCATAAATCACGGTAACATGCTTTTCGGTTACTGTATCTTTTTCTTTTTCAGTTTGATTTTTTAACTGCTGTTCTATTTCGATAATTCGCTCCGTAGCTTTATAATTTTTAACATAGAAAAAACCTGCGAAACTCATCGCACCTAAGGCTAATAAAAATAATGGAAGGCGTCCAACGAATCCTAAAAACGGTTTCTTTTCGTCACCATCTAATCGAGATTCCATATCATCCCAGAGCCTTCCCTCAAACGGAAATTCTGGAGGATTGTTCATTGTATCCTTGATATGTTTTTCAAAATCATTTCCCATTACTTACCTTTTTTGTTCCATTATAATTCTCGATGTGTTTTTGTAAAAATCTTCTTGCTCTAGCATAATTAGACCTAGAAGTTCCTACACTGATATTTAACTGTTCCGCTATTTCATGATGCTTAAAGCCATCAATTGCATAAAGGTTAAAAACCAATCTATAGGTGGGAGACAACAACTGTATTCCTTTCAAGATATCTTCATAAAGCAGATTATCAAATCCTTCATTATTATCTGTCTCTGTTTCTAGAAGTTCTTCAGACGAATAAGTTTTAAGTTTTTTATATTTTCGATGATAGTCAATGGAAGTATTCACAAGGATCGTTCGAAACCAGCTTTTAAACTGATAAGCCTCGTCATATTGATCTATTTTAGAAAACACCTTATAAAAAGACTCATTAATAATCTCTTCTGCTTCCGCTTTTTCTGATGAATAACGCAAAGCTACACTCATAGCGTAGCCAAAGTATAGCTGATACAGCCTCTTTTGCGCAGCTCGATTACCCGTTCTACATGCCTGGATAATGAGGGATATATTATGATCTTTGTCTTTCAACTTTTGTAAGCCTAGGTCTTTTTTACCAATACGACGCATTTCGAAAAAGCGTTGCTTTGGATAATCAATATTTTCGCAAAGTTAAGATTATTAAGTGATGTTATGCAAACCAGGTTTAAATTATTGAAATAAGGGAGCATAGAAAATACTCAATTGAAATGATCGGTTTCTGCTTTGTTTCTAAAAAAAGAAGGGAGTATCTATTCTTAGCAAGATCTATTTGAATTCAATGTTCGTTTATTGGAAATTCATTATTCAATATTTTTCATTTTTAAAGGCATACTTTTTCTAGAGAGGTACAATAAAAATAGATTGTTTAAACCTGATTTAGGAACAAGCCCGCCTAGTCAGTCGGACAGGGAGCAACGGCTAGCAATTTTAGAAGTTCCCAATGTTCTAGACTACCTCTGATATCATAAATCCTTGCCCGTCCGATCAGACGGGGTTAGTCCTTGTTCTGAAATCAATTTTATTAGGAATACCTCATAAAGTGAACCTTTCTTCACTTTCATTCTTGTGTAACATCAGTCATTAAGATATAAGTAGCTTTACAAGGTTATTAAAAAGCTATTCTACCTAAGGTATTCTAAAAGCTAAAATTTTATCTTATCTACCTTTTTTATACAAAAAAGCAATAAAATCCTTAACTTTAGTGAAGAAGGAAACTCAGTTTACTATAGAGCGACTCTTTTCCTTGCTAAAAACTAAACACTCAACGATTTTCTATCCCTCACAAATAGTTTTATTAAACACTACTTTTCCAAAAACTGTAACCTACAATACACCATTTTAGAATCTTACAGATAATCAATCTATTAAGTTATAATAGTAGCATATTTTCTACTCTCATTAATTAATTGATCATCTACTTATAAACTCTTTTAACCTAAAAAACAATATGCGAATCTTACCACTACTAACGGTGCTATGCATCTTATGGATTAGTCCATCCTTCGCTCAGTTACACATCAACGAATTTTTAGCAGACAATAGCTCAACAATTGCCGATGAATCAGGTGCTTTTGAAGATTGGATAGAAATTTATAATGCCGGCCCCGTGGCAGTTGATATAGGTGGTTATTATATCTCTGATAACTTGACAGAACCTACACTTTGGCAAATCCCTTCTACAAATTCATCTTTAACAACCATTCCCGCAGGCGGTTTTCTACTGCTTTGGGCAGATAAAGACACTGATGATGGCGTGTTACATATCAATATAAAACTTGGAGCAGGTGGCGAAGATATTGTTCTAGTTAACCCAGATGGGGTTACGATAGAAGACCAATTGACTTTTGGTCCACAAAGTACAGATGTCTCCTTTGGTCGAACTTTAGATGGTGGACTAGATTTTCAAATATTCACCAGCCCTACACCAGAGGCATCTAACGAAACTACAGCTCCTGAGCTTACCTTCTCTATCACCTTAAATGCTGAAGTCGCTACTGTAAATGATGATGCTATTCAATATGGAACTTCTGGAGGCGGTGTAGATATTGATCACTTTGGTATGAAGATTACAGAAAGCTGGTCAAACCAAACAATCGGAATCCGGTTTAGTGATATTCTCATTCCACAAGGAGCTACCATTACGAATGCAAAAATTCAATTCTCTACAAAAAGTCCTGATGATAGTGTTGGTGATTCCGACTTGGAAATTCGTGGAGAGTTATCCCCCGATGCCGAACCTTTTCAAGAAGTATCAAATAATATATCTAACCGACCGATAACTAGTAGCATCGTTTCTTGGCAACCTGCAGAATGGTTACTCGCAGAAGAGAAAGGAGCAAATCAAAAAACGCCAGATTTAGCTTCCTTAATTCAAGAAGTTATTGATCAAGGTTCTTGGGAAAGTGGAAATGCCATCGCATTTATCATTACTGGAAACGGAACAAGATCAGCGGATAACTTCACCTCAGGAATTCCTCCAACAATTATTATCGAAGCAGAGGTTCCTGCTCCAACGGAACCAGTTACGGATGTTTACATCAATGAAGTTAGTCCTAATGGAACTGATTTTGCAGATGAACACGGAGGCTATGAAGATTGGATTGAAATTTATAATGATAACTCAAGTCCTGTTTCTTTGGGTGGCCTTTATTTAACTGATGATATTGATGACTTAACTAAATGGCAAGTTTCTTCAGTACAGACAATACCTGCTAATGGTTACTTGACCATCTTCGCTGATGAAGAAACTTACCTTGGTGGTTTGCATGCGGATTTTAAACTAAGCGATGATGGAGAAACACTTGCCTTAGTTCAAGCGATCAACAATCAACTCATTATTATTGACTCTATCAGTTACGGTCCTGTACCTTTTAAGGCAACAGCAGGTAGATCTTCAGATGCGGCAAATGATTGGGTTATTTTTGGGGAACAAACTCCGGAAGCTCCAAATGCAGGAGCACTTCCTTGGTTGGCAGCTCCTGATATTTCACTAGATCATGGTGCCTTTGCAACAGCCCAAACACTTACCATAACTCATATTGATCCATCAGCAACATTGAGGTATACCACAGATAGTTCAATCCCTAATGAAAACTCAACAGAGTATACTGGAGAAATCACTGTTTCCGAAACTCAAAGTATTAGAGCACGAGCTTTCAAAACAGGATATGAGCCCAGTCAAACCAAAACTAGAAATTATCTTTTCGATTTAAGTGAGACGTTACCCGTACTTATGATCACAACAGATCCTGATAATTTATTTGGTGATGAAAACGGTATTTATACTATAGGAACAAACGGGACCGATGGAGCTACTTGTACCAATAATGTCATTGCAAATTTCTGGCAAGACTGGGAACGTCCTGCAAACCTTACGCTTTTTACAAGCGACGGAGAAGAAGCATTTTCTGTAAATGCAGGAATTAAAATATCTGGTAATTGTTCTAGAAGATATGCTTTAAAAAGTTTAAACATCTATCTTAGAAATAATCGATATGGTGACAAAGATATAGATTACAGAATTTTCCCTAATAGAGATTTTAAAAAATATAAAAGACTTCGCCTTAGAAATAGTGGACAAGATTATCGAGGTACCATGATGCGAGATGGTGTCAATCATAGAATCATGGCAGACATCACTGATGTAGAATATCAAAACATCAGGCCAACGCTTGTTTACATTAATGGGGAATATTATGGTATTCAAAACTTCAAAGACCTTTATGGTGGGGATTATTTTGATGCCTTTTTTGATGTAAAAGAAGAAGAGTTAGATCTTCTCAAAAGTCCTAGATTAAAAAATGATATCAAAGAAGGAGACGATGTTCATTATACTAGTCTATATAGTTTTGTTGGAAATAATGACCTAAGTGAAACCGCAAACTATGAGTACTTCAAAACTCAGTTTGACATCAATAACTTTCTGGATTATTGGATCGCAATGATCTATATCAGTAGCTCTGACTGGCCGGCTAATAATATCCAAATTTGGAGACCACGAACTCCTGATGGTAAATGGAGACACATGTATATTGATACAGATGCTTCGACAAATCTTTATGGCTCCAACTCTAATACAGGACCAATGCGAGATACCTATAACAAAGTTCTTGATGGTTCTCAACAAGGTTGGCCTTACGATGCAAAGTCTACCCTGTTTATTAGAAAGCTGGTAGAAAATGAAGAATTCCACGATGAGTTTATTCAACGTACTTGTAGTTTTATAGAATTAGTTTTCAATACCGACCGAGTACATCCGATCATCGATGCAGCAGCAAACGATATTGATGCAGAGATCGGAAGACACACCGAACGTTGGGCATTTGACAATCCTTATCTACAAGACTATGAAGACTGGTTTAGTAAGAAAGAAAACTATAAAAACTTCTTTACAGAAAGACCAAATTATCTCTACGACCATATGGTTACCAACTTTGGTTTAGGAGATACCTACGAATTAACTTTCGACTATAATGAAAACACAAACGGAGATGTCTTTGTAAATTGGAATCAAATGGATATTCCTTTCAATTATACAGGAACCTATTTTACAGGAATCCCAATGCGAATAACCGCAGTTGCTGATGATGGATATACTTTTGTTCATTGGCTTGAAACAGGAGACACGAACCCAGAGATTGATTTCATTGCAAATTTTGATGCCATACTAACACCGATTTTCGAACTGACCGGAGAAGTTTGTACACTAGGTTCTCCAGAATTTTTAGACACTGATGGTGATGGCATTTGCGATCCTGAAGATATTTGCCCTGGTTTCGATGATACTGTTGATACTAACAATAATGATATTCCTGATGGTTGCGAACCATGTTTTCCGGAAGGAGATGATGACAATGATGGCATTTGTAATAACCTAGATCAATGTCCTGGTTTCGATGACAATATTGACACTAACAATAACGGAATCCCTGATGGTTGCGAAGACTGCTTAGATGGTGATGATGATAATGACGGCGTCTGTAATGGAGAAGATCAATGCCCTGGTTTCGATGACAATATTGACACTAACAATAACGGAATCCCTGATGGCTGTGAAGACTGCTTAGACGGTGATGATGATAATGACGGCGTCTG
>JAULCF010716798.1:0-21892 GCA_032361265.1 Devaleraea mollis | reverse complement strand
AGGAGCGCGCGCACGACAAAAAGAGGCCAGAGAACCAACCCACCCACCCCGTACGCCTCGACAAAGAGAGTAGGGGTGTCGACATGGTCAAGGACACACCACGCGCAAACAAGCGCGCCAAGCACGACACTTCATCCCCCGGCATCACGCCGACGCCCCAGTCAAAGCGCGCCAAGCGGCGCACCCCTGCAGAGAACGCTGCAGCCGCTGAAGTCACGCGAAAGAACGAGGCCAACAGAGTGACCAGGATCGAGGCCAAGCGTCAGATGCAGCTTGTGGAGCGAATCGTCTTCTCGGCCGCTATGACGCAAGTCATTACTCACATCGCGTCTAGATTGTACCCCTTCCGCAATGGGCAGCCGATAAGGCAGTCGTCGACTATATCAATGACATCTTCCCGACGTCTGTCGCGGCGCACCTCGAATCCTTGAGGCTCAAGCACTTTAAAGAGTTTGAGGCACTGCAGATAGGTTTCAGGGCGTCAACGGTAGCTCAGAATCTGAAAGGTGCGGAGCCACCGATGGTCACAGCAGACTCGGAAATCGAGGCGCCGGCCGAGCTTCGAGCGGTTGGCGGTCGCGCCGTCACATCTCCAGTCATCATCGACTTTACTGCCCTCCCGACGTCCTGAAGATCGAGGTGAGGCAGACAGGAGGGAGAGCTGAAACCCCCACGTCCCTCGATGCGTAGAATGCCGCTGAACTACGTGCTCATAGCAGATCGCTACCAGCGACCGAAGCGAACTCAAAGGCAGCGATGGATCTCGACATCCCGCTCATGCCCGCCATCAAAAGGCGAGCCACTGACGAAGCGAGGAAAAAGGACAGGTTGAGTACTGCCCTGATCCATGTCGAGGAGCTTAAGGTCGTAATAAGATCGCACGCCCACATCCCGACCGCTAACTTCTTGGACGTTGACGTCGCGATCAACATTTTGCGGCGGATCGCATACAGAACTTGGCAGCGAGGCACCACTTATTTTACGCGCAAGCGATCACATACACGCCGCCCGCCAGCGCCAGCTTCCCTTCCCCTCCTATCTACTGCCTAACACGGCCAAGATAGCGACGATCCCAAACCACGCGAAATATTCGATGCCAGCCATGACGTCTACGACACAAACCACCCCTCGTGGCAGCGCGTCGATCGCCCATGCTAATTTGAGTGCAGCGGACAAGGCCGAGATGGCTATAGAGGCCTCCAGGGAGCGACTAAAATACTCCCACCATAGCAAAGAGGCCACCGCGGACGTGAAGATGGATGAGAGCTCGGATGAAACGGACGGGAAAGATGCGGTTACGACCCTTTGTGAGGCACTGGACCACAGTAACACAAATACTGCTCAAACGATCAGGCGCATGCGGAGCGCAGGTGAAGCTTACCGGTTCCGAAGCAATAGCCATCATCTCAAACAGGGCAGAAGGAGCGGTCGTAGCGGGATCCAGGACAGGGGCGCTGAGCCCGGCGAGGTCTGCAGTTATTGACGTGCGCGAGGTGCTCGACAACGCACTCTCTTTCCAGCAGACAACGTACGACACCTATGTCACAGCGAGGTAGAGGACGCAAAACCGCTGGCCATAGGCATGGTTGCTGCGGTAGGCACGGCCAGGTTAATTGATAATGATGACGGTAGCTTGGAGGTCGGACTGGGACAGGGCGACTTCATTGCGTGAAGCCCACGAAGGATTTCTCCCTGAATTCGACACGCTTGATGTCGACATCAAGAAGGCAGTTGCCTGTGAGCTTCGTCCTGATGGCGAAGTCGAGGGTCGAGCGGATTTTCGTGCATGATTAAAGGCCTTCAGGGCCCGCGAAGAAGACATCACAGCCTTCTTCGCCGACATCGTCCTTCAGCCATCGCTCGAAAAAGACAGCAAAAGCAGTGAATGTGCGGAAATATGGGCTCTACCCAACTTGCTGGACCATGTATTCGCGACAGCCGATGAAGTGGACATGCTCCTGATGCTCCGGAGGCGCTCTATGCAGGGGTCCCAGACAGCCTCCGGCATAATTCTCGCCACAAAAGCGGCAGTCGCTGCCACTGAGACACACTTGGAATCCCGCAAGGACACCAGAAGCATGTCTATCACCGCATTTAGTGCAGTGAACGCGAGGACGGAGTAAAAGCTGGCTCGGGCGAAAGTCAGCCGCATGACAGTCGTCTCAGTCGAGGTGTTGAAGGCCGGTACCAGAGCTGCCGCTGCAGTCTTCTACAGGATGTCCACGGCAAAGAAGTCTCCCATCTCCTAGCTCACCAACCAGCAGGATTCATATGCAGCTAAAGAGTGGGCCGACGCTTTGATGGCGTTGCGAGGAGATGGTACGTTGCTGCGGGTTAAGGAGAATTTCAGGTGCGATAGTCAGGCTGTGGCCGCCTTCAATGCAGGTTTTCAAGACCCCATCCCTCCTTTCGTCGACGTTTTCGAGTTTTCAAGCATCGTGCAGGCGCTAGCGTCCCAGAAAGCTGGGACCGAAGCCACAGCGGAAGCCCTCTACCGCCAGTCATAGGCCTTACATCCCCCTTCATCAATAAGCCCCTTACATTAATCAATACCCCATCCACAACCACCTATACCAGCCCGGTTCTCCAAAACACCACCCTCCACTCTACCCCTCCTCCAAGTCCGCCCGACAACATCACATGCCCTTTCTCATCCTGTAGATGGAGACGGACGCCCGAGAACACGTTTCAGACCCCCGACGACATCAAGTGCCACCAAATAAACCTTCATTTGAAGGCAGCAGCACTTTGGAAGACAGGCATAGCGGCACAGCACAATTTTCTCTGTTTTCGCCTCGATGAGAACACACTGAACCTCTGCAAGCTTTGTTTACGAGTAGCCTCCTCCAACTCTGCTCGAAAGGACTTCCCGCGCGTCAAGCGCCTACGCTCGGCGCCAAGACCAATCTCGAGATACAGCGCCAGTGCGCCAAAGACGAGAACCCACAACTGAGTCGAATCGCAGACCGCGACAACCCGCCTTGCCGGATCTGTCCCCTTTCATTCATTTCCGCCTCAGGTGGAGATCATCCTCACACTGCTTCCCGGTTCTGAGGTATGCTCAGAGTTAGCAGGACCTATCTTCGATATGGAGGCACTATTTTCGCAACGTCAGCTCCGGGAAGTTCATTTCGCGGTCGTTGGCTCGCCTGCGGAAGACAGAGCGTTCACGAAACTTTTCTTCTCTTATCAACTCATCTTTCGCAAGGCGCTATGCGAAAAGCACGGATAAAGGTCTGGCGCAGGGATCCTGGCGGCAACGACAGATCGTTTGGTTCGCGCCGAGGCTGGCGACTTCACCGGCCTTTGGGACAAAATGTTTAAGTCACATCACGCACGAACAGAGCAGGAAACGGTTGTAAATGAGAGGCGAAAAACGCGCGAAGCCGGCACTAAACGAAAGAGACGTCTTTGAAGCCTACAGCGCTTGTCTTTCAAGGACCAATATGGGAAGGTGGCCAAATTCCTCGCTCAACGCGTCACGTTGGATCCGTTCTCGCCCGCTTTCCAGGCCAAGCGCAAATCTCTCCACCCAGCACCAACAGCCCCTCTAAAAGTCATCCCCGACAGAGACGCACCACCAAAGCCTATCATATACCAGGCAAAGGTCCTCGCCTCCATCCTCCCCATGGACAAGGCCTCGGCGGCACGATATCACTGAGCTGTTTTCTGATGGTTCCTTCTTGTCGCGGATAACGAGCTGCGCTTGTGCCCAATTTAACCCAGCTACAAGTCTTGGACTGCTGAGGCGAAAGCAGTTGATGACCTTTTATAGGATCCATTTGCCTATCTTATCTGTACCGGTACCATTGGGAGCGATAGGCGCGGTGGGCTTTATCGAAGGCCTTCAGATATATCTCCGACATAATATTAATATTACAAAGGATAGGTCTAAGAGTTTCAGACAAGACCAAGCTCGATAAAATAAGAAGAAGGATGAACCAGGACGGAAGAAGAGTTCAAGGTAGATACGTCAGGTTGGATAAACTTCTAGCGTTTTTAGAGAAACTAGAGCAAGCAATCAAGAAAAAGCGCTACAAAGATCTTTACATGGAACAAGTCTAAGAAAATATAAACAAGAACACAAGAGAAAAATGGGATGTTGAGACTACCAAACACAACTGAGAGTTAGAGGAATCTTTAAACAATTCAAGCAAACACGCACATTGAAGGAACCAAGAAATGGTAGAGCCTTACAATTTTTAAAAAGATTGGAAGAACTGACGCTTAATTCTCTACAAAAACGGGGAGGATAAATCTGAGGAGTCTCCAGAAACAGCTGATCATTGCAAGCCATTTCGACTCGATTCTTGGGCCTCGACGGTTAGAATTAGGGCGCCTAAAGTTCAGGTATACTAGAGAAAGAGAGCATACGGAGAAACTAAGAAAAAACATTTTAAGTTATACTAAGCTATCGATATATCTCTAGGAGAACCTTAGATGAGATGAAGTAGCTCATAAGTTCGAGTAGGCCACCATCGCCCATATTAGTTTGACAGCACTGATATCGAGATCACTAGAAGAAAGATCAAGTGAAGAAGATTCAGGAAGGCGATGTTATGAACCTGGGGGAGACTTATGACGAAAAAGCTTTCAAAGTTAGTTTTCATAAGTGATCTTTGTTCCGAGAATGCAGACAGGAATCCGAAAGACCAGCTGGAGGGCGACCGGAACCTCCGAGGGAGCTATAAGTACATCCAAGATTTTATTTTCCTCTCTTAAGCAGTAGAAGCGCCAATATATATTTCTTTTAGTTTCCCAGCTAAAAGAAAACATCATGGTAGCTATGTACGGAGTTTTCATAGTTACTTCAAGGCAGACATCGTCGAAAACAATACCAGTGGCCATGGAACCTGAAGAACTGCAATCGGACACGATATATTAGGGATAGAAGAAGTTGAAAAGAAGCAGTTAGAAGATTATTGGATCTGGACAAAAATTTAAAGTAGGCAGCAAAATATTGTGCTGCTAAAATTATTTTGTATCTACTCTAAGATCATCTGATAAAAGCAACTTATTCTAACCTCAAGAACTATAAGCCAGGAAATTCAAGAAGCAATTGCCATAAAGAAGGAAGAGCAGCTAACATGATGAATAACTTTCTGGCGGACAGAGCAGGACGAAGAAGGCCGAGAACTACAAAAGCAAGATTTGAGCTCAAGAAATTATTGATAAGACTTTCGCAAGAAAAATGAAGTTTATGCCGCGCCAAGATAAGCAGAATTCGGCCACAAAGCTAAAGGTCACCGTTAAAGAGTGTGAGAGCCAACAAAATCTACGAGTTGTATTTTTTTAAGAAAACCGGGAGCAGGTCGGGCGGATTACTTTATGATACGGACCTAAGACGGAGATCTATTTTGACGGCGACAGATCACTAGGCGCAGGTGAGCACCAGAGGCAGGGGGTTATGATCACAAGGCCTTTGCCTTAGTGAAAAAATTACCGCGTGTGTCCCAGGAAGAAAGTGAGAAGAGAGATACAGCTGCGCAAGCTGATGAGGAGGCAGAGCGGATCAACTAATAATTATAGCTCAAAATAGCCGAGGCCCACAGATAGAATCGAAATTGACGCTATCAGTGTAAGCACTGTACGCTCCTGAAACGGTCGCCAAAATGAGGTGGAATTGAGACTACTGACAGAGTACGGACGGCGTAGCCCTTCCTAGTCTGAGGAACGTTTCACATTCCGAAATAGTCTTCCCCGCATGTTCAGGGATCTCACTACTGGAGATCAGATTAGATGTTGAATTGAGAAAGAATTTTAAGGGATGCGGAAGAAGACAGTTAAGCAGTATGAGGAGAAGCTATAAGGTGCGACGATCATAACGCGGCAGATATTTTGAGTGCAAGGGTGACGTTGCGTACAGTAGGGCCTTTGAGTATAGTTAAGCCTGTGAGAAAAATCAAGCCTTTGAGTACAGTCGGAGCATCAGTGCTATACGCCCAGTACAGTACAGACCGACCCAGAAAAACCAACTCATGAGCTCATGCTGCAGTTCAAACCATCGACTCTAAGAGCATGGACGACGCCGACGTCAGGCTTCGAGACCGAGGTTACATGAGTCTTGAGGAGGATAAGGCCAGAAACGAGCTCTCAGCTCAATTTACCCCAAAAACCGGAGTAAATTACGCGATAGCTAGGGCATCATTTTCTCTCAGTACGCAACTACAAAATCCCATAAGGCTAGGGAACTTAGCCTAGTGGGGCGCAGGGTAATGGCGGTAGGACATTCGGGACGTTCTCAGAGAATGGAGATAGAGCCCTACAGGAGTGCAGGATCATAACAGGAGATACTCATAACCGCCGTCAGCCAGCCAAATATGGCGGTAGTGATTCAACACCCTCTCAATAAAGAATATCTTTGATTCGCCTTATGTCAGACGAGGTAGATCTTTATACAGATCTTCACCCAGATTCAGATCTACCAAGTTTTCTTTCTCCCGAGACATGCTAAAAATACCACAGTTCCTCAGTAGAGTAAGCCGTGGAGGTCGCAGAGGCAAGATATATATGATAATACTTAGAACAAACAAGAAGATCATTTTAAGCAAAAATATCTACCCCGCTCTTATCTATGAAACAGCTCATGGTCGAGTCAAAAACTCGGCGGTAAGTCCAGCCGGCCTAAACGACCTCGAAAAGGCCATGATATGGTTCTCCTTCAAAGCAAATCGACGTGCTGCGGTCGTCCTCGAGCACGAATATCTCGAGGGAGATTACAACCTCAGATGGCGAAAGAGGAGTGAAATATATCACTCGCCTCCAGTGATCATTCAGGTCACTCTAGAGGGCATTTTTCTAGTCTTGTAAGCGACCCACAGAGTCTCGATGAGCAGAAAAGGGTCCATAAGCGCAATTAACTCTCGGAAAGAAAAGTAGCAGGGCCACTTTCAGCCTCAAAGAGTTTAATCGGATTCAAGTCAACTCTCTGGAGAAAAAGAACGAGGACCCGGAAAGAAAAATCCTACTTAAGAAAAGCGAGAAATACCTTCCAACTTTCAGAAACTTTCACTCAGACTTCAAGCTACAACACGCACAACAAGCACAACAAAGGTTTTCCAACTTTACAAAATTCATCACTACAATGGTCTCTACCAGGCTTATATCTATCCGCAACAACCTGAGGATCCCCGAAGCTTCTGAAAGCGCCGCCTTCGACCCTGCTGACGTTAACGGCGCCAGGAATGGCCACTGATTCTGCCCAGGAGGCAGCAGATGCGGACCTTGCGTCTCAAGGCCATAAAGATGTCGACCGGCACCCGACCATTCCAGACCCCAAGACGCAGACGAAAGCAGGGACACAAGCCCCGCCACTAGAAGAATCCGACACCGAGGCTATAGACGTCAATGACGACTATGACAAGGACGTCGATGCCGCCGATTACGTGCACGGCTCGATGGAGATCGTCGTACAAGTCGTCTCTGCTCCTCCGGGGCCTCATCCAAGCCCCAACCACAGCGCCTACGACTAGGAAGACTCCTTCGTCGACGTCGGGCCGTATTATCTCTTGCCGGCCGCCGACAACACTCACGCTGACCGGGAAGATGATCCGCCACCGTCAGTCGGAGCTGCAGTTCCGACTGGCGATAGCAGCGTCAGGACGGGGCGAGAAGCAAATAAGCCGCCGGAAGCTGACAAGCGGCCTACAGAGCCGCCCGCCTCCAAGGATGAAGATATGCCATCGATAAATGAGGCCTCGAGCGGAAGCAAGTTCATCAAGAATGCCGCTGTCAAAATAAATGATCTAGTACAGACCGAAGGAGGATCCAAGCACGGGCCTGTACCACGAGCCGCTACCAAAGACCACCAGGGACCCAACTAGGCGGGGTACTCTTTTGCACCAACATATTATAATACTGTACTGCCGGTAGGTCCTATCCCAGATACGGCCCGCCAGTCTCGTGGCCAGCTGATCCAGATGCATAAAATGCTAGAGCGAACCAGATCTAAGTACACCATGGAACGTACATCAGGCATTTTTTTTCTGGGTCCCCGTCACTTTGATCGGCGATTGGGTTGAGATACCAGCTCCCCTGATCGTCGATCGTCTTCTTCCGTATGTGCGCGATCACCATGACCAACAGCTTATCTTCAGACTCAAGGATGAGCAGATACAAAGCCTGAGCGGACGCGTACAATTCTACACCCAGAAAAAGGCTACCAGTAAGAATGATATCGACATTTCCAAAGACAAAGAGGACAAAGCTATGCGCCAGGCCTCCAAAGGGCGCGCCAAGCTGATCTCCGATCGCCAGGAATTTCTACATCAGGCTGGAAAGATGGAGGACCTGATCAGGGCCGGTAGCACCAGGTACCAGGATCTGAGGCGTTCAGTTGAAATCCATCAGGCCGTGATAAATGAGCTCAATGCCATCAGGACGTCCTCTAGGCAGGCGTAAGAGATCTCCGAGGCCGAAAAGAATCGCCTAGAGCTTATTGGCATTGCGTATGAAGATATCCTACAAGCCGTCGAACTAAGGAGTCGGAGCTGATCTCAAGACACCAGGGAATTATAGAAGATTTGATTCAAACGAAAAAAGAGGTTATCAATGTTCGAGAGCGAGTGGCCATCGCAGAAGTTGAGGTACGCTGGGCCAACAAACGGCTCTTAAGTGCTCATTACCGTGCGGACAACGAGAATTTACCCACCGTTCGAGATGTGCACATCTCGAACATGGCCGAATTTCCGCCTCTGCCCCAACTTTCGGAGGCCAAAAATAATGCCCACGAGATGGCCGAGAAGCTTGCACGTCTCGAGGACCAAAACAAGTGTTGCAGGCCCGGATCAACGAAGCCGCAGATCACAGAACCGACATGGTCGGCTCGCTGAATTATTGCGGGGCATACCTCAGCTCAGAAGGAAAGAGGACGCCGAGAGACTTACTGCTAAATATCCAAGGCCAAATCTTGCAAGCTCTAGAACAGGACTCAAAGCCCACCCACCTACTCATGACCACGGCCAAGTGAGTCGCACTGGAGACAAGCGCAGGGATAATCCAATTTGCAGTCGCGCGGAACCTCCGCTTCAAAATTATTGGTCTGAGGTTCAACGCGGATCGATAGAAAAGGGCTCATCCGCCTCCGACGCGGCAAGAAGACTCTCCCAGCCAGTTCCTCCGGGATCCCGCTCTGATATACTCGGCCGCGCGGCGGATTTTATGCAGAACGAGGGAAACGGGCAGCCGAAGTCCGCCAGCATCCAGGACGCAGAGATAGCCTCGCCACAAGGCCAACAGGAAGCACATGGCAGGGTTCCCATAGACGCCGCCGAGGAAAATCATAACAACTCCTAGACCGTCTCAATGTATTGCCAACAGAAATATTCCCTCTCGTGGCAAGCTGCTGGCGATGATATGAGAACCGACACGCCCCAGCTTGGTCCCGATGTTCTTGCCGAGCATGCTGCTGGGGTCTCTAGGGCACCGCCACCTCGGTAGTCATCAGGGCCTTTTCCAGTGCCCGGGGGAGCCGAATCAACTTTTTCGCAACACTCATCATCATAATTCATTGCCTACGGCGGTCAAGACCCATCCGCTTCCAGAACCGTGACAGTAGAAGACGGCGTGCCCCTCAGCAGAGCAGTCAACCAGCCAAAGTCGCCCGCTACTCCAACCCTCCGGTCAGAGATGTATCATTTTCAATCCAAACGCAGTCAAGTCCCTACAAATCGCTGGTCACAGCGATAATAATTTTCATTCTTGTCGAGGTGTGTTCTGTCGTCCCAGCCTGAACGCCAGGCAAAGGGCGTGCAAAACGACGAAAAGTAAAAGTGGAAGGCAAATCAAAGGGTAATCTTTTAGTCTCTCTCTCAAAAGCGCACACCAACGCTCAGAGAGCTAGGGTAAATTTACTCACTCCCAAAGCCTGGTGAGCTCGGCAGGAGTGGAAATGTGTCTGTACTTTTGCTACTGGCCAATCATTACTGAAAGAGTGACTTTCCAGGCTAAAAACAGGATAGAAAAATATATATGCGAAAAATGGTTATCATAAGTTTGTATAAGAATGTTTTGGGTCCAGTGTAATCACAAGGCTTGTGGGGGACCTAAATTTGACCGTACTATCGCAAATACCGCGGATAGCGCAGCTCTTGTAACAGAGCTAGAAAAAAACGGGATCTGGTTATCATAGAATTGTGTGGGAATATTTTGGGTCCAGTGTAAGAAAAAGACTTGCGGGGGACCTAAACTTGACTGTTTTATCCGTAGAGTTCCGCGGAGAGCGTACTACGCTAGTAGCTCTTGTGATATAGCCAGGTCACCGCCCCATGGAGAGCTTTCCTTTTTTCGGTTGGATATGAAAGAAATGGGATACAGTGCATAAAAACGGCCTAGCAAGTTTGAATTAGCTAATTTCAGCAGGTTTAGACTCTACTGTGAATAAAAATAACAAAAGGTAAATATATTTGATAAGCGGAATAGAGATTTAACTTCGTTAGCAATAATCACAGGCGCGCGCCCAACTTATTTTCGGCTTTCTGACGCAATTGGGTGTCGGCGTGGGCGCGGTGGTATTCAATTGGCATGTCCGGTATATCTTGGTAGATATAACCCTAATTATGCCAGGTGTCCTCGCTTGGAAAATCTAGCCACGATACCCGGACCTTGAAATTCCTGCGATTGCGCACGGGTGCTTCGATACTGTCAAATCCGTAAATTAATGCTTGTTTGTACTCAAGCATCTCTTTTAACTCTTCTTTGGCATGAAGATCTGTGTGAGAGTAAAACTTGACTCGATTAATATGAGCTCTGGTTTTGCGATTAGAAAGAAGATTCTCGACCTCAACCACATGAGGGTTGAAGAATCAAATTACTCGATAGGGTCCTTGCCATATCACAGAAACCTTAAGAAGCTTCGATCTCTGCACAGTGCCGAGATAAAAAAAGTCTCCGTGCGAAAAGTTTGCTGGAGAAATGTTGATCTTGGGATTGTGTTTAACTGTAGGTTACGCGCGTTGCACTGGGAGGTATATGAATATCCTTTTCCATCTGAGCAACGGCATTTGACAAATCGGTAAATTCAATAAACTGTCGAGCATGCACAGCAGCTACTGAAGCAACTTCAGTGATGTGGAGAGGATCGAGCAGCAGAAAGAAAGTAGTTTCTGGCTCGCGATCGAGAAAAGCTTTGAAAGAAGTAGCATCTGTTATCTTCGCTGATGGCGTAGAGTTCAGTATCTCTTGCACCAGCGGAAGAAGCTTATAATACTCGGCGAAAGTAATGCGATATTTATGGCATAACTTTCGCAGTTCTTTGAGTACCTCACGGTTGACGACTTCAATACTTTCGTTGGCCCATGAACTGTGAACTGTGACATATTTATTCTCACAGCGCAGTCTTTAATCAACCTCGACCATTAAAGTGTTTTTGAAATGACTTCCTTGGCCTGAGATCCGAATCCGGCAAATGCCATAACTCATGAACCGGCGTACCAACACATCTACAAGCCTAGGACCCGAGGCATTTGTGCAAGGCAAACCCACCAAAAAATTGAAAAATTGTCTTTGATGACAAGTATGTACTGATACCCACCCTCGAAAATGTCCCCAACATAACAAAAATTAAAATAAATGTATGTATTTGGACTGAGGGCATGTAAACTGTGAGCATAAGGACGAGCGATTCGATGAGAACCATCGAAAGTAGCACAATGTATACAAGTAGAGAATAATGACTGGATGTCTGTCTCCATACCTCTCCAAGTAAAAACTTGGTGGATCGGAGAGGTTGTGACACGTGTAGTACGATGACCAGAGCGTCCGCAGTGAGCCATAAGATGGATCCGGAGGAAGACATCTACAGCTTCTTCTGGTACATAAACAAGATTTTAGAGAGTCCACACATCGCGCATTGAGTCCTTAACCAATCCCATATCTTGACGATGTTCATGTTACAAGATGTTTTGAGCAGCTCTTACATCTAAAAGAAGAGTGTTTAGCTCTTCGTCTAGATGCTCAGATTGGAGAGGAGCCGTGAAAATTCGCCGTACCTTAGCAGAGGGAACTCCCCAACTACTCATAAAATCGCCTCACACGTTGCGCTCACCCGGAAAGTGTATGCAACAATATTCATAGACGGAAATCTTGATGGCCTATCTATGAATTTTAGATAGTTGTTGCTTGTCGAGGTGCGGACTAAACGAAGATATGTTAAAAATAAACACCAAAATTCCATGACCGGTTTGAATCCGCACCTCCCCTGTCAATGTCAAGGGCTGAAAGCGCTCATTCGATTGGATAATAGCAAAACATTCTTTTTCAAACGTTGACCAATCGCAGAGTGCTCCTTTTAACGAGCCAGATGTAAATCCCAATGGCTCGTGTGGGTTTGATCTTCCAGTCACACGTCACACAAGACATCTTCCAACGCAAACAATTCACACTTCATTGCTGGAAGTTTGAAATTATGTTCGCGGCATACAGTAAAGAAAGTTCGTACAACGTTGACCAATTCTCGTGGCGTTTTGGCGTGGGCAGGGTAATCATCGAACCACGCGAGAAGCTTATCCCAAATTATTTGAAATTTTGGATAGACCAAATGATGACAATGCTGACCATTACTCTTACCTCCTTGTAGCATTACTTAGGTATATAAACTCCGTTTCCCCTTCTGAAAGCATGACGTGAGCAAACGTTTGGTGAACACGAATTTGCCAATATGCTTGAGCGAAGCAGAGCTTCGCAAAGCACTTAGATGATACCAGACCTGCAAGTTCTGTTTCTTGGTCAGGCAACGGAGTGTGTACCTTTACCGTATAAGAATAAGGTCCTCTCAGGTCAATTGTAGGTCTGTATAGGGCTGGTGGTGGTTTTTCTTGTACAAGTACAGGAGAGATCCACAAACAAGAGGAGTCGTCAGCACGCTCAATAAAACCATTGTCTGTGACGGCCTAGTCGTATTTACGAAGATACACGCTTACCTTAGGTGTATAGATCCGAGTCACTGCCACCACAAGTTTCGAGTCCTTTCTCATGTGAATTTCAAGTCGCTCGCTCTTGGAACTTTTTTCAGTTAATTTAGTCTTGAAAGTATCGTCAAACTCAACCATCTCCGTCAACTTAGCAATCAACTCTACTGGTAAACTCGTTGGTAATGGCCTTGTCTACGACAATGCGTCGAGCAGCGACGATCTTCTCTGCGGTAGATATCCCTATTTCCAAGAGAGGCGTTTCCTCTTCGACGTCGAGGGTATTCTCGTATGAGATCTTGGGAAAATATACAGACGGCCTTTTACAGCTTTCAAACTAGTAGAATGTTTGGGGGTCTTGGCGGAAGAGGAAATATCAGATGAGGGGAGAAAACTTGGGTCTGTAGATTGCAGGCGTCTAGGCCTCTCTATCCGTCCAACTCGGCGACGCTTTGACTTGAAAGTCCTTTCCACCGGCGGTAACGACATTTTTTCTTGGGTCAAATCAAGATCGGGGACAGATGGCACAGCAGCAGTAGCAGCAGACGAAGGCATACAAAAATATCAGACTGGGCAGAACCATTGCCCCCAGCCGCATTAAAGTCAAAACAGACATCAGATACAGACGAGACTGGGACATATTCCTATCTTGTACAGCCTCCCATAGAAGATAGTCGCGCTATACAACTGAAGCTGCCATCTCCTGCGGCTCCGCTCCGGACAACATCATCAATTTCAATTTCATGCGACACATCGAGACCTTGAAGCAGGCCAAAGCTCTCTTTCAAGAAATATGCCAAAGTAAATCCAAAACTATCAAGAAACGAGCGACCGAGTAACAGCTCGTGAACATCTCTTGACACAAGAAACTTGACGTTCCTAAAAACGGTCATCGACCCGTCATCAAGACATACTGTCAGGTTCCTGATCTCTAGCACGACATCACAAGCAACCGAACTTCCACAGGCAGAAACGAGCTTGACAGGAGATTCCAATGCGCTGAGATTCAAGTGAATACCTCGGCTTTGCAGACGGGTCACAATGCGCCTTCCAATTACCGAGAGATCGGCTCCACTGTCATCAATAGCGTCATCTACAGAAATCCACTCTCCTTCGATCAAAAATATAGCAGCACTCTTCGCCTTCTTCTCCGCCAAACGAGACTTCAGGGATTCCTCTCTTCGCTAGCCAGAGTCAACAGTCGTTGGCGCATAAGCCCCTTCTCCGAAAAACGAACCTTCTTCTTTTCCCACCGTTTCCTCCTAGCCTCAATCAAGTCCCTGTCAGCGTTATCTGCAGATGAATAATTTGGGCAATATGACGCGTAGTGCTTGGCGAAGGTTTTCTTGCATTCCTTGTGTACACAGGGTGTAATAAAAGAAGGTTGTACCTGGTGAAGCTTTCGTTGGTTTATTGAGCGGTTAGAATTAGGCTTGAAAGGCTGAAAATTGCCTTTTGAAGAATTTCCTCGTCGGTGCGAGAATCCTTACGCTTCTTGCCCTTGCCTCCTTGCGATGAAGTGCGGCCGGTTGGCTCTCACGAACCACCTCCAGCGTTCCGACCTCGTAAGTTTGGATTGACATGGTGAATCCGGCCCTCATCGAGTCTTAACGCCAACTCTCTTGCAGCATCAATATTTTGGACAGGTCGTACTTGAGCTCCTTGTCCCTCGAAACATCAGCTTCGAGCGGGTCGTGAAGAGGCGTGGGCGAAACCTTGCTAACGAATAAAGAAAAATGATCCTTCTGCAGCCTTGTCTCATTCAGGCATGACTCAAGAGTGTGGTCGGGCAATGCAGACATGAATCTCTCCGTCATGAACGCCACAGCGTCTGAACAGCATGCATTACTTCACCGCCAAACAATTCGCTTGACGACGTTAATGAGCGCATTGGCAGACACAAGCATCGCTGTCTTCTATTTGGGACAAAGCCAAGATATCAGGACGTCATCAGTCACCTCCGAATGATCAACACTGGCGGTCTTGTCCTCCTTCCGCAAAGAAAGAGCCAGTAAAGCGCAACGCAATGCGTCAGCGTTGATGCAGCTCTTCAAGGACGCCTTATGACCTGTTCCTCCGGCAGTACCTGCATACCCGTCGACCTCCTCACAGTACCTTAAATACTCCCGGTGTAACTCCGCGAAGGTGGAACTCTTGAGGGCTCCTTCGAACGTCAGCTCAGGAAGAGTAGTCCCGGGAACTACGAGCGCAGTCGTCTTGGTCTTCTCTGAACCGCCACTTCCACCAATGCTACCAGCAATTCCTCCTCATCCACCTTGTTTCCTATCGCTTATGACGAGGCCTTCAGCCGCGACGTCTGCTCGCGTGCAGTCAAAAAGGGGCAGCCGTCCAGAAACCCGCGTCAAACACGCTCCGCCCTCAGGATACCTTCGGCGACTCAGAGGATAGCGTTATATCGCGCGCGCTACGAAGCACCACGTGTCACAGGGATAAAACAACTGATATCTATGTTCTGTCTTCTCATCCTGAACATCAAGCAAAGGGAGTGCAAAACGACGAAAGCTAAAAGAGAAGAGCAAACCAAAGGATACTCCCATAGTCTCTCTTTCGGAGGCACACACAAACTCCCAGAGAGATAGGGTAACTGTATTCACTCCAAAAGCCTGGTGAGCACGGAAGGAGTGGAAATTTCACTGTACTTTTGCTACTGGCCAATCATTACTGGAGAGTGACTTTCCAGGCTAGAAAACCGAATAGACGAATATCGTAGCGTTATCTGGCTATCATAAGATTGGATGAGAATGTTTTGGGTCCAGTGTAATCACAAGGCTTGCGGGGGACCTAAATTTGACCGTCCTATCGCGAATACCGCGGATAGCGCAGCTCTTGCAACCGAGCTAGAACAAAACGGGATCTGGTTATCATAAAATTGTGTTGGAATATTTTGGGTCCAGTGTAAGCAAAAAACTTGCGGGGGACCCAAATTTGACTGTGTTATCCGTAGAGTTCCGCGGATAGCGAAGCTCTTGTGATAGAGCCAGAACAGGTGCGCCAAAACAGGCGCGTTTAATCGGGTGGCCGACCAGGGGGAAGTGACTGAAGATCAGAGGAAGTGATGTATACGTACTGATTTACCACATAATCTAGGAGGATCTTCGAGGAAATAACGATTGCCTCCCCGAAAACCTCTAGCAGCGACAGGTGGTCGAGCATGCAATAAAAGGTGGTTAACGAGGCGCAGGTACAGTCAACTCGTCAAGAATACCTTAACCTCACCAAGGGACCGAAAATTCGATGCTCAGCTACGCCTACAGCTTGGCACTTGGCGGAAACCTTACCTGAGACTCTTACAGAGGATCAGGTCAAGCCACATGTTATCAAAGGGCTGCCCGCCAGGTTCCAGGCTGCTGCCTTCCTCGCACAATCACAGCCCTTTAATGCGATGGAGAAAAAAATGGAGCAAGTCATCTCTGCATGTGTACAGGAAACCAGCGGTGCTTACCGGGGATCCTGAGGTCGCGAGGCTCTGCAGATGATGGATGAGGACGCCGCCGAGGAGCTCGCCGAGCTCTATGAACACAAACGCCAGCGATCGGAAATATCCAAGAACCTCAAAACCGGGACTCAGAAGAGAACAGGCACATTGGCGAGCCCGTTTGACCCTCGACGATGATGTCCTGCCGTTCGATTTCACGGCGGTGAAAACTGGTTTCAGGTGCCGTATGATCGGGCACCTGGCCAGTTTCCTCGGCGTTGTCTCAGTTGCAGGCTGCGAACGTGACCGGCCCGCCAGCCAGACCGCCCCGGTGGACGCATGACCCAGACTAACATACGGCCTTCAAAAAACTAAGTGGAGTCGGTCCTCCCCCACCCAAGTACGAGCCTAACATCCTAAGCGGCCCTAAGATGCATCCTGCCGCTGGCAAGAGAACCGCACGACCCACGGCCATCCAACAGGCCGCCGCGGGCGACCTCGTTCGCAACGATATACCAAGCCGGCAGAAAGCGTTCCCCGGGTCTCCCCAAGACGCAAGGCGCCTCACCCAGCCCCTAATTCTTCTCTCATCAATAGGAAAGTCAAGTTAGCCACCCCCACCCTCCTCCACTCCGATGGGCTCTGTGCCCTTGACAAGCCGGATCCTAAACTTACCCCTGGGAACTTAACTCAGAATAAATCTTAGAGTATGTCTAGCCCTAAATACACTTCTTCCTATACTGATATGTCCTTCCTATGCCTATCTGATCACCGCTGTGATGTACGCTGCGACAAAGGCAGTATTTTAGCACTGGAGATACCTTTATTGTGCGAGCATCTAGCACAAGAGGAAAAAGGAGCTACCCACGAAAAGTACGGCGACTTTGAGGAAGACGCCGACTTCACGGCGTCCCGAGAGAATTTGAGATACGCTTGTGAACTTTACTTCTGCAACTACAAGCAGCTAACTACAATCGATTCAGGGGCATGGTCACCATTTAAATCGAATGAACTTGACAAAATATACGGGAAAGACCCCCTGCAGATTTCTGCAGATGCCAAAGACGCCGGAGGCAAGTCACTCGACGTCTTAGGCGAAGACCGCACTCGCTTCACTCTGTGGGCCGATTGTTCTTCACCAGAGTGAAGGCAATGCGACATCTACTTTCAGGAGTAATTATGGGGAGAAATTTCTTCATCGCAGTTAGGCTGACCCAAGATCCCTCAACGGGCCTGGAAAGTTTCAGGAGGCGCATAGACGGAAAGACAAAGACCCTCTTAGGGCATATATTGATACCTGCTGACGATGTGTTCCAAATAGCCGATAATGCAGACCCGTACACTCTCCAACCTGATAGTACACAAGAACTGGACCCTGTTATAACCGAAATCAAGGTAATGAAGTTTCCAGGAATCCAGAGCGCGAATTTGCTACCAGATCTCAGGGCCCTCTTTGTTGAATATATAGGGCTTTTTCGAGGCATGGGTCTGATTGCAGAAGAGGAGTTTAGAATAATCCTCAAGCCGGACACGGACATCATGCGTGGTAGCCAGAAACGAAGAAAAAATCGCCAAGAGAAGAAGAAATTGGACAAGACCATCATGAAAAATCATCTAGAGGCAGGCATCGTAAAAGAAAGTGCCTCGCTGATAGGAGTGAATAATGCTTTCGCCCCGAAGAAAACACTTGACGCCCAAGACCGTCCTAAAAGACGCACAGCCAGCGATTGTCGCCCCATCAACGCAGCAACCATCAGAGACTCTATCCAGTAGAGGTCATGAACAAGATCCTAGAGTGTCTCTCGAAGCGAAAAGTTTTATCCTCTATGGAAATGAGAGATGGCTACTGGGGCGTGGACCTCAGACCGTCTGATCGATACCTGAGAGCTGTCAAGACATCATGGGACTTATGCAATTTACAAGAATGGATATGGGCCTTAGAAGCGCAGGGCGCCTTTCTACCAAATAATTCAACTAAATAATTCAATATAAGTTATAGGAAAGACGTTAAGAAATAACCTGTGGCAGTCGGTAGTTGTTTATCAAGACGATGTGTCAGTATCTACCAGCGAGGAAAGAGAACAAGTCAAAGCTTTAAGAAAGGTGTTCAAGCTTCTGTGTGAAAAAAATCTAAGAATGAAACTGAGCAAGTGCAATTTCGGAGTCTCCAAGATGGAGGGCCTAGGCTTCGAAATATTTTATAGCCATATACTCCCGAAAAATTCACACCGGATGACTATGAATATTTACCGGGTCGCCACTAACGGCAGTGAGCTACAGTCTTTCTAGGGGGTAGTACAATGTTTCTTCCGCCGCATGAAATGCGCGGCAGATCGAATGGCCGCGGTCTATGACAGGCTTAAGGGTACAAGATGGAACAAGAAGAAACCTAAGTCTAAAAACGCATCTTGGCTGGCAAGAGAAATGGGGAGATGCACAAGCAGAAGCTTTTACTGGCCTTAGAGCAGAACTAGCGAGCCCTACGTTATGAGTGGCTTTCGAGATAGGAAAAAGCAAGAGACTCATCACAGACTCTGGGCGTAAGTTATGGAGCATAACGTTTACAAGAACAAGCCCCCGACAAGTTCAGCTCAGTGACGTTCCTCTCCCGAGAGCTCAAAGGTCCTGAAACTAGATACAACGCAACTGAAAACGAAGCTACGGCCATCATTTTCACGCTACGATAAATCAGGTCTTTTACCTGGGCGGATAAAGTTTTGAGATCATATCCGATCACTTGGCCTTGGAGTGGTTTCTAGATAGTCAACATCCCCGTCCTCGCCTGGCCCGTTGATTACTAGAGTTACAAGATTTCAATTTTGCGGTTAGCTATGCGCCTTGAGATAGCACGATGTTGACAGTCCCAGACACTTTGAGCCGCTACAGCTTCGACTTCAACAGAGTTTTGTGCAAGAGATGTCTCGAAATAGTAGGATAAATCTTAGATAACAGTTCGGGAGTTACTTTAATGATATCAGCCCAAGTAGCAGAATGGGGAGATTTAGATGAAAAAGAAGCGAAGAAAAATAATTGGCTCATCACTGAGGAAGGAATTGTAGTGATGGTCACTAAAATGGGCCCCATAGTTATCATCCCTAAGAATTTAAGACCCAAAGCACTAAAAAGGGTACATGGAGACGCCGATGCAGGCCACTTTGGGCTACCAAGGTCTGCTGTTAGACTAATGGAATAGTTTCACTGGCCGGGTTGGAGAGAATGTCTAAAGGAGCACGTCAAAAAAAGACCTAGGGTGCGAAATGGTAAGGTTGGGAAGAGACAGGCCTCCAGCTCAAGCTCTCACGAAAAAATACCAAGTAACTCGGCGTTTCGAAATGATCGCTATGGATATTATGGAGCTCAGTCCCAGCTTTAATGGTTACAAGAAGTTACTGGTGATCGGCGATTGTTTTTCGTGGTTCATGATCAGCGTCCCGATCAAGAACGAAGAAGCTAAAGCAGTGGCTCGAGCGCAACTCGAAAAATGGATCTCGATCTTTGGGCCACCTGAAAAGTTACTAAGCGATTGGGGTACTTATATGGTAGAAGGTGTCATAGGCGAATTATGTAAGTTAATAGGCTCCAAGAAGGTCACGATAACGACACATCATCTTCAAACAGGTGCCCAGGTAGAGAGGTACAATAAGACACTAGTGGATATGCTGCAGAATGAATTCATCGATGAGGAGCATGGGACAGATCTTGTTCCTTTGGCAACTTTACAGTATATTAGTTCTTAGCACAGATGAGCCCAGAAATCACAGTACGGGGACATGTTCGGAGCTCAGCCTTTTGAGATCGACCATGGAATGCTCCTCCAGAATCGGATAGACGGAATATCAGACTCTGCGACATCGGCTTTTCGATTACGAAGGGTGCACAAGTAGTTAATTGAGATGAGCAAGAAGGCGAAATCCAGAGCCGCTAAAGACTCCAACAAATCAGTAAGACGGCAGAGTTACGAGGTGGGAGAAGAAGTGTGCGCCTTTAATAACCTAGGTCTCACTTTCACTGGGAGAAAGATACGGCCGCCATGGTTCGGGCAATACAAGATCATTGAGAAGTTATCAAATGTTGGATACATGATCAAGGAGGTGGTAAACGGAGAAATAGAAATAACGCATGTTAACCGCTTGCGGCGATATAGCAACATGCAAGCCGAAAGTAGAGATCCTATGAAAGGAATGTTCCCAGACTCATCTAGGGTTTTCAGAAACTTACTAGACTCATGGAGGAGCGGTCAACACCTTTATTTCAAGTTAGAGTCATTGGTCAAAACGGCTTTGTGTGAATCAAGGATTCAGAGGTGCCTGAGGTCATGTTAGCTGCCTACGATATGAAAAATCTGGCCGGCAGGCCGAAAATAGGCCCGATGTGGGACCACTTGTATCAGATCTAGAACTAAGGTGTATTACGAAGAGGGGGTTATGTCGTAAACTTCCTAAATACTTCTGCACGCACTTAGAGAGTTCCACAAGAGGTCAATTCGCAGCACTCAAGAACGGTACTGCAAGGACTATTGATCCTCAAGGGTGACTGAGAGCCACGCGTTTGCGACTGTACTGAGAGAGAAAGACTTCGACGCGTTACAGTCTCAGGAGGACTCCGGTCTAACCTCCTGAAATGCAGTGCGGCGTTGAAGAGTAATAGCCCCAGATCAAATGCCGTATCCCAGATTAATGCCCCGATTTTTGATGGTACATGTAAGCTTAAGACTCAATACATACGGGCTTAAGTTCATTCGTCTGTCCAACTTAATGGTCGGGAATCTCAGAGTGATCATTATCCGCTGGACGACAAGATCAATTAAGGTGAAGTTGTTTAGCTGGATCACAGGCAGCCCTGAAAAAGGCTCCTGCTTTCCCATATAGGAGATCACCATGAGGGCAAGTCGCGAAAAGTGCGGTGATATTAGAGGGCGCGTTAATGATAGCAAGAAGTTCTCTGAGTAAGCCATCAATACTATATTAAAGAGCCCGCCTCGTAGCAAGTCAATGGAAAATAACTAGCCACAGGTTTTAGTATATATAGCCAAGCTCGCCGGTTTATCTGGCTGAGTGAGGCAGCGATAAAAAAGCTTTCTTTCACTTTGTTAGCACTAAATTTGAAACTCTTCTCCATGGAGGTTAACCCAGCTACTAGTCAAGGACTGCTGAGGCGAAGGCAGTTGCCGAGCTAGATATGACTTACTTACCTATCTTAGCTGGACCGGTCACATTGGGTTTGATAAGCGCGGTGGGCTCTATCGTAGGCCTATAGATATATATCCGACTTAGTACTGCATTTTCGTAAAGTACTGCATGCAGTACTATATGAAACTGTTTCACTTGACATCTACAGACCCTCCAAATTCATTCGTCATACAGCATATATTTTCAAACTATCATACAAAATAGTTGACAAGAGCGTGGGAGGTACCACCACCAGTTTGATTTTTTAGGGCTGGAGTAATAATGAGCTGCGCTATCAGAGGGAGCCTTAACTTTGGCATTCAGGGATTCCAGACTGAATCGCAATAATCTCTCTTCTAGCAGCAAAACGGTTATACCGGAAA
>JAULCF010715687.1:3587-22005 GCA_032361265.1 Devaleraea mollis | reverse complement strand
ATCCGGAAAAATAAGAAAAAAAAATTGAAAATCCCCATCACTCCCACACAATAAAATCGAAACTTTTGCATTGTACATGTAAATTGCCATTGCCTATCCCAATGATGCTCCCTGTTGTGGCCATTGTTGGATTTGCTGGGCGTTATGCAAAAGCAAAAAACTTTTCGCGCAGCGCATAAAATTTTATTTGTTGCTACTTTTGGGCTTGCGCTTGATTTGGCAGCTCTCACACTCGTGCACATGTGTGTATTGTATAATGTATGGGCCATCCTCCTCACTGATATTTGGCATATTTTGCGCACATCAATATCTCGCGTGCTAGTTGGCATCCATTCCAATACCAAGTGCACTTCGAAAAAATAAATGCTGTCAATTATCTTGTCAAACATCTATTTCTTCTTACATAATATGAAAAAAACTATATAACTATTAAATGACGTGAAATGAACTTACGGGTAAGCGCTATTTTTGTAATAAAAGAGCACTTACCCGTAAATCTATTAAACGAATAAAGATATCCTTTCCTTAAGAAAAAGAACTCTTGGAACTATTAAAATATTAGGTTTTCATATTTATTGTTTTTATTTTTGAGTTATTCGTATTGGATTTAATTCAAAACCATTTGCTCTAAAATAAGAACTCCCATGAAAACAATATTCTCCCCTAATCCATCCACTCCTTATCTTTTATTACGAATTGTTTTTAGTTGCCTGTTTTTTACTACTTCTTTTTTTGTAAAGAATGAGCTGATTTATGCGCAATGTCCTACTTTAACGCCTATTGTGCTGCCTTTTTTGGAAGATTTTGAACAGGTAGCAGATACCGTATTAATAGAAAGCAGCAGCTTATGCGCAACGGATAAAATATGGGAATTTGAGACAGCCGTTGGTTTCGCTCACTTTGGTCAAGATATTTTTGTGGAAGGCGTAGATGGTGGGGCATTATTCTTGTTTAGCCCAGGTGAACTTGACCCTAATTTGATTACCCTAACGTTGGATATGTCTAACTATGCTGGCGCAGCGAATGTCTTACTCAATTTTGATTTTTTGAACGTGGGTGTAGATATAGCTATAACAGATAGTGTTTGGATAAGAGGGAGCAATACAAACGCTTGGGTGGGCCTGTATAAATGGACACCCCATAATGAACACGCATGGTTAACTTCTCCAGATTTAAATATAAGTGCAGCTTTAGCAGAGGAAGGACAAGCATTTAGCAATAGTTTTCAGATTCGTTTTGGACGGGAAGGTAATTTTGGCCTTCCCAGCCCTGGCGCTGCTCCAGAGCTAATTTTAGATAATATACGACTATTAGCTTGCCTAAAACCTACTAATTTAACGGCGACCAGTATTACCAGAACCAGTGCTATATTAGAATGGACAGAATCTAGTAATGCTACAAATTGGAATATTGAATGGGGACCAAAAGGGTTTACCCAAGGAAATGGAGCGGAAGGCATCAGTTTCTTGGACAATTCCTTTGAATTGACCGACTTAACTGCTAATACCGACTATGATTTTTATGTTCGGTCTTCTTGTATAGATGGATTTACCCCTTGGGCAGGGCCTTTTACTTTTAGTACGCTTTGTGCACCGCCAAATCCTGTTACGTTACCTTTTTTGGAAGATTTTGAGAATTTTGAAAATTTCAGTAGTATAGAGTTTGCTACTAATAATAGTCTTTGTGATACGAATCATAATTGGATTTACGAAACTATTGGAGGACGAGCAGTATTTGGTTCAGGATTCAGTTTTAATGGAAGAAGGTCTTTATTATTGACTAATAATATAGGATTTAGTACCAATAATGTTACTTTAATTCTAGATATGTCCAATTATACTAATGAGGATAATGTCTTATTAAGTTTTGAATTTTATAATATACAATCTTCAGAGACCTTAACTGATAGTATTTGGATTAGAGGTAGTGAAACAGATACTTGGATTGGATTTCATAATTTGCAAGAACATGAAGAAGGTGTTTGGCAAAATTTTCCAGAAGTAAGCCTAGCCGAAATTTTATCGAAAGAGGGGCAATCATTTAGTCCTACTTTTCAAATTAGATTTGGACAAGATAAGCACGTTAATAATTTTTTTGATAGCTTTCTGCTAGATAATATCTTAATAAATACTTGTGCTAAACCAAGTGACCTAAAGGCAAAAGAGGTAACCTCTAATAGTATAAAATTGAGTTGGAATGAAATAGGAACCGTTGCTAATTGGGAGATTGAATGGGGTATTAAAGACTTTTTACGAGGTAATGGGATAAAAACAAATATAGACACTACTAGTTATAATTTATCAAATTTAATACCTGCAACTAGTTACGATTTTTATGTCCGTGCTGATTGTGGCGAAACCACCTCTGAATGGGTAGGTCCTTTTACTTTTAGTACTAGTTGTCCAACCTCTAATCCTGTTAATTTACCTTTTGTAGAAGATTTTGAAAATATTGCAGCTGCAACCCTTAACGTTAATGCTAAGATTTGTAAAACAAATAGTTCTTGGGAATTTGAGACCAATACGGGACAAGCACGATTCGGAGAAAATGCACCGCTTAATAATGGCGGTTCAGGTGCTTTATTATTAGACGGTACGGGTAGTTATAACACTAACAATGCTATTTTAACCGTGGATATGTCTAATTATATAGATGCACCGAATATTTTTTTAAGTTTTGATACTTACGATGCGTATGATAGCCATAGTCCTAATGATTCTGTTTGGATAAGAGGTAGCCACACAGAAGATTGGGTCACTTTATATAGCTGGCAAGGGCCAGAACGTACATGGATTACGTCACCAGAATTTGATATTGCTGTTGCTTTAGCAGATGCTGGACAATCATTAAGTAGTAGTTTTCAAATTCGATTTGGTCAAGATGGTTATTACACTTATACTTCTGATGGTTTAGCCATTGATAATATAATCATTAAAGACTGTATCGCACCTATTGGTTTAATTGCAAAAAACATTACTACTAATACTGCTAATTTAGGTTGGGATGTATTAGGCAGTGCTACTTTATGGGATATAGAATGGGGCATCAAAGGATTTATACAAGGGAATGGGGTAGGAATAGCAGACATAGATATCAATAATTACGATTTATCTAATTTATTACCAGCTACTTCTTTTGATTTCTATGTACGGTCTAATTGCGGCGAATTATTGACAGAATGGGCTGGACCTTATACATTTACCACACTTTGTGGAGGCGCAAATCCAGTTATTTTGCCGTTTATTGAAGATTTTGAAGAGATAACAAATATTACTTTTTTCGCTGATGCAGAGCTATGTAGGGAATATGGTGGTTGGAGTTATAGAACAACAAATGGTCAAGCTGAATTTGGCATACATGCTGCCAAAAATAATGGTGGTCAGGGGGCTTTAATGTTAAAAGGTGGCTACACTAATGATTATATCAATGATGCTATTTTAACATTAGACCTGTCAAATTATGAAACTGCCACCAATTTATTTTTAGTCTTTGATTTTTATGATTCCAAAGATGGTAATAGTGATAATGATAAGATTTGGATAAGAGGAAATAATGCTGATAAATGGTTACAATTGTATGATTGGCAAGGACAAACTGAAAATACTTGGATAACTACACCAGATTTACATTTGGACACTATTTTGGCCAACGCAGGGCAAATATTTAGCAATAGTTTTCAAATTCGTTTTGGACAACAGGGATATTACCCTAATTCCTCAGAAGGTCTAATTTTAGATAATATCTATGTAGGAACATGTTCAAGGCCTGATACTTTAATGGCAACTAATAGTAGGCCAACCAGTGTAGATTTAGATTGGACAGAAACAGGAATGGCGACTAGTTGGGATATTGAATATGGTCTTAGAGGGTATGCACAAGGAGCAGGAACAACAATAACTAGTGTAGCATCAAACCCATATACGCTACCAAACTTAGCAGAAGGAACTTATTATGATTTTTATGTCAGAGCTGATTGTGGCGAAGCATATTCTTATTGGGCGGGTCCTTATACTTTTAATACCCCTTGTGCCTCCCTTGACCCAATTACTTTGCCTTTTATAGAAAATTTTGAACAGGTTTCTGATACGACTTTTATAGATACTAGTTTTGTTTGTAGTTCAAATGGAAATTGGGAACACCAAATATATACAGGAGAACGGACAAGATTTGGAGCAGATGCAATTATCAATAATGGAGGGACGGGAGCAATGGAAATAGCAATACCCAGTAGCTTTGGTATAAATGATGCCATTTTGACTTTAGATATGTCTGACTATATTGATGCGACTAATATTATATTAAGTTTTGATTTTTATAATGCTAGTAATTATGGTACCTATAATGATAGTTTATGGATACGAGGAAATGATACTAATTCATGGATTCCTTTATACAGTTGGGACGAAAACGCTGAGAATACTTGGATAACTACCCCAGAATTTGATATAGATAACGCCCTAATAAATGCGGGGCAATCTTTTAGTAATAGTTTTCAAATTCGTTTTGGTATCGGTGGGTCTTATGCTCGTACTACTTATAGATTAAGCATAGATAATA
The DNA here is from genome assembly GCA_032361265.1 of Devaleraea mollis. NCBI lineage: Eukaryota > Rhodophyta > Florideophyceae > Palmariales > Palmariaceae > Devaleraea > Devaleraea mollis. Next base: position 17,448 of record JAULCF010715687.1, on the reverse strand, counting down.
TTTACTTAGGAAATTGTGCAAGACCTGATTCTTTGGCGGTTACTAATATTACACCCAATAGTGCAGATTTAAGTTGGGTAGAAATGGGCACTGCTAGTAATTGGGCTATTGAATATGGACTCAGAGACTATCAACTAGGAAATGGAACAGAGATAACTGGATTAACAAGCAATCTTTATGATTTACAAAATTTAGCAGAAGGGACTTATTATGATTTTTATGTTCGAGCGAATTGTACCCCTTTATCTTCTGCTTGGGTTGGTCCTTTTACATTTAATACTGCTTGTCAGATTAGTCCAATTACCTTACCTTTTTTAGAAGATTTTGAAAGTATCAATAATATTGAATTTACCGAAAATGGATTAATTTGTACAGTCGATGGTACTTGGACTTATGAAACGACAGGAGGACGAGCAAAATTTGGTAGCGTACCATTAGTTAGTGGAGGTGAAGGTGGATTATTACTAGATAATACTTATAAATACGCCACCAATTATGCTATTTTGACCCTCGATATGTCTAATTATAGTAATCAGCAGGATGTCTTTTTGACATTTGATTATATTGATGCTTACAATCACACTTCTACGGATAATAGAGTTTGGGTTAGAGGAAATAACACGGGTAGTTGGCAAGAAATATATAATTGGGAAGGACGTAACGGAGGTTTTTGGTTTGGAACTACCCCTCAATTAAATGTAAGTAAACTTTTATCAACTAATGGACAAGATTTTAGTAAAATGTTTCAAATTAGATTTGGGCAAAGAGGGTATTATCCTTATTCTGAGGATGGATTATTATTAGATAATATTAAATTATGGGGATGTGCTGAACCTATAAATTTGAATGCAATACGAACGAATGATACTAGTAGTACTTTAAGTTGGTCAGAAATTAATACTGCTACAAGTTGGGACATAGAATGGGGCGATAAAGGTTTCCTGCAAGGGCAGGGCACGTTAATAGAAAACTTAGATACGACTACTTATACTGTATACGGACTTACGCCAAATACAGTCTATGAATTTTATGTTCGTGCTAATTGTGACGCAAGCAATTCATCTGATTGGGCTGGCCCTTACAGGTTTAAAACTATTCGTATTTATCCAACTAACTTTATAGAAAATTTCGAGAATTTTAGTAATCCTGATTGGGATAGTTATAACAGTATTGGTTTAAATCATTCTACATTGAATAAGGTAATGTATCGTCAGATGGATGGTATTAATAGTAGATGGTATGCAAAAACACCGTTTGTAGGAACTATCGACAAAGGCGATTGGTTATCTTTCAATTATCGGTATATTGATTATTCGGACCCTAACGAGCCCAAAGCATTGGGTATAGGAGACACATTAAATGTAAGAATTTCTACTGTTTACGATGGAGAGTTTACAATCATTGACCAAATATATAGTGGAATTCATAAAACAAGTACTAGTAGAAAGCAATTAACTTATGACCTTTCTGACTACGAAGGACATGTTATTCAAATTCAAATTGATGCAACTTGGGGAACTGGAAATTACTACTTAGAACTGGATGACTTTTTCATTGGAAACGCTGAAATGAGTATAGCTGACGCAAGCCTTCCCGAAGGAGATATAGGAGGAGTCTCAGATTTAATTTTTAAGGTTTCCTTAGATACAGTCTATCCAAATAGTATAAGTGTAGAATATGAAGCTATAGATAGTACGGCTATTGAGACAGCAGGAGATTATCGAGAAACCAAAGGGAGTTTAATTTTTTTACCTGGCGAAACAGAGAAAGATATTATTATTCCGATTTTGGGAGATGATATGGTAGAAGCAGATGAAGTTGTACATTTAAAATTATCGAATCCTTCACTGACTACTATAACCGATAGTCTCGGGCGAGGTATTATACTAAATGACGATTTTAATGATACGCCTTTACCAGAAGTAAACGCCAACGAAGACCAATTAAATGTCTGCGATACTATTGTCCAATTAAACGCCATCTTAGGCGAAATGGATTCATCGCTGGGTTGGCAAATTATTTCAGGAACAGGCGGTTTTTTAGAACAGGAATTATTAGAAAATGCCGTTTTTACAGGAACTATGGGGTCAACTTATGAACTAGAATGGTCGGTGATAAGCAACCCTTCTGGAGCAATGGATAGAGATACGATGACGGTTAGTTTTAACCCAGATACAGATAATGATGGCGTGCAAGATTGTGTGGATATATGCCCGAATGGAAATGACGCATTAGATAAGGATGAGGACGAGATACCAGATGCTTGTGACTGTAACCCCAATAATCCTAATGATAGTTTAATCATGGTCAGCAATAATCATTTAGACAGTCGAATTATAGATAGCACTTACCAAAGTTCGGTCAAACTAATAGCAATAGGCACTATCAAAAATCAAAGCACCGTCGTGTTTAAAGCAGGACAAGAAATTTTGTTAAGTGCTGGTTTCCATGCAGAATCAGGTAGCAATTTTCAGGCGTTGATAGCCCCTTGTGTCCCTAATCAGAATTTGGAAGAGACTAGTCCAATAGCCGCTAATAGTCGTCAGCAACCTAATCATTCAACTGATTTAGATGCTCTAAAGGTAGCGAATCCTATTAAAATGAGGATTCGACCGAATTTAATTCGACAAGCAGCAACGATTCAAATTGATTTACCCAATCAAATGAGGGTCTCTTTGCGACTATATAATGCGAGTGGTCAAGAAATGCAAGTTTATTTAACCGAGACCCTTTGGGATAAAGGAACTCATTTCCTTCAATTTGACAGCAATAATCTCCCTTCTGGAATTTACTTTTTGCAATTGCAAAGCGAAAAAGGCGTGTTAACGAAAAGGTTGTTGGTGCAGAGATAAAATAGTCAACCTCCAACTGATTTAGCAACTCCTATTATGTAATATTCCGTCAAGTTAAGATTTCCAAAACGCTTGAAGGTCTTGAAGACACTCCAAGGTTTTTATACGAAGACCTTGGAGCGTCTCTAAGACCTCCAAGTGTCTTAAGAGTCCGTCAATCCTGCTTTATGACTTACGATGTGTTTTAGCGTAACTTTCTCTTCTTTGGTAAAGTCATTGTCTGGTACATAGAAAGAAGTCAAATATTGGTTAACATTCTTATCTAAATCCAATTTACCTGCTTCTACTAAACTTAAAGCGGCGTAGGCAGAAACGGGCTTACTAATAGAAGCTGCTTGAAATAAAGTATTTTCCGTAACGGATTCTTTTGTCTCCTTATTCACTACCCCATAAGTTTTTGTCCAAGCCACTTTATAATCGTGAATAACGGCAATACTCATGCCTGGCACGCCATAATGTTCCATTCTTTCTGCAATCGTCCAAGTGGGTTCGCCTTTGATTTGGTGGTAATTAGACAAGCCGTTTTCGACTTGTTTTATTTTAGTTAAGGTAGTAGCAGATTGTGCAGATAGAAAAGTAGTTGCACTAAAAATGACGGCAATTAATAGCAGAAAGAAAGGGTAATTCCTTTTCATGTAATAAGGGTTTTGGTGATTTCTTTTAAAAAATGTTTTGTCACGCTACCTTAAAGATGTAGAAAATTACCAAAAGACGCATGAATATTTAATTTTTTAGCATGGAAGTTAGTTCAGACCTTGGAGGTTTTGAAAATCTCCAAGGTCTCCCTAAAAACCACATTCTAAATCCTTTTCAAAACCTAAATCTTTTTGAGACTCTTTCCATGAAAAATTAAAAAAGCACCTCTTCCTCCAAACCAATCTATAATTTTGGTTCGTGCTACTGAACTATTCAGTAGCTTCTCTAATTTTAGAAGGCTCTCTCTCTTTGATGGCTACAGTATCTACTTCATTAAGTGTAGATAACCGCCAAGGCTTGAAATTCTTTGCTTGAGGCCCTTTTAGTTTGTGCCGATTAGTACTCTGTTCTATTTCTGTATATACTTGGCTATTATCTTCTTTGTGCCAAGGCTTGAAATTCTTTGCTTGGGGTCCTTTTAAAAAAATTTTATTCTTGGTATAAACTAATTTAGATTTCTTAGATTTTTTATGCCAAGGCTTTGCATTTTTAGCAGCTGGTCCTTGTAACCTAGTATTGCTTTGAGAAAATCCAAAATTTGCGATTATCAACATACAACTTACTATAATCAGCTTTTTCATAATTTTTTGTTTTAAATGATTAAGAAATTTTAGTTACTTATTGCACAAATTGATTTACATTTACAAATAATAGCTTTACTATCATTTTAATATAAAAGTACTGCTTTTTACAAAATAAAACAAGCTGCAGTAGCCTATCTTATTGAATAATTTTTATTATCTATACAACAAAATAATCAACCAAAACTAAAGAAATTATTAGTTGCTAGTTATAATAAAAAGACCTTCAAATTCCATTAGGAACGTGAAGGTCTTTTTATAGAACGCATTTAACAAGTAATTATATCTTAATTACCCGCCGCCTCTTTAGCATCCAATCTATCCAATTTTTTCACCCGACGCCTACTTTTCAAAGGCATATATCGATAAGGTCGGTCTTGAAAATCCGTCATCAAAGAATCTAAACTAGTTGCCATAGTAGAAAATTGAGTAATGATACTATCATCCGTCATCAGCTTACCGATGGCTCCTTCTCCGTTATTTACTTTTTCTAATAAACTCGTTAGTTGCCCAACTGCTTTATCTGCGGATGCCATCGTTGTCTGCAAACTGGCTATCGCCTCATTTGCGCCTGTCAAAGTTTTTTCTATTTCTAAATCTACAAACTTGGCCGTCAAAGAATCCGTATTTTGCATGATGCCTTTGATGCTTTGATTATTTTCGTTTAAGCTACCAGAAAAGGTTTCTGCATTTTTTAGAACGCCATTTAGAGGCCGAGCATTTGCTGCCATAATCTTGTTCATATTCGCAGTCGTCGCCTTTAGATTTTCTAATACAATGGCAATATCTCGAATACTTCTTGAAATATCATCATTGGCATTAGGGTCGGTCAAACTAGCCTTTAAGGAATCCATTACAGGTCGAACATTCTTCTTTAGTCCATTAAAATAAGGGTCAATTTCTTCTGGTTGCCCAATAAAAGATTCTAATGCGCTCGCTACTCTACCTTTCAATCGCTCTCCACTTTGCGCACAATCTGGACCGCCACAAATACTATTATACTTTATTTTAATAGCCGTCCCCCCCATAATACTTAAACTCGTAATAATGGCTTCCGCATCTTTCGGAATCTTATAATCTTGTTCGATATTCATTTCTACTTCAATCGTCTGCAAATCATCCAAGAAGTAAATATCTTTTACCACACCTACTTGCAAACCGTTAATCATAATCGGAGCAGAAACCGTTAAAGAGGCTACATTTTCATATTTGGCATAAAGCAGGTTAGGCGCATTGACCAAATTAATTCCCTTTAAGAAATTATACCCGATAACAGAGGCAATGATGGTAATTACTGCTAAAAGACCGACTTTAGTTTCGTTAGTCATTATTTATATTTAGAGGTCAGAAGTCAAACTACTTTGCTGTTCGCAGTCAAACCATTCAACAATCAGGAATTGGCGTTTACAATTAAATAAACTGCATTTTTTACGCCATTTTTCTAGGCTACTTTCTTATAACCGTCAAAAAGTCCACAAGTTTAGGGGGAATTGCTGAATAAAAAAATGATTTAGGGTGGGAAATTGATTTTTGTCTGATTTTCGATAGTCTGTAAAATAGTTATTTAATTAAATAATTAATCTTTTTAGACATTACTTCCGATTGCTTTACGCATAATTCTTTTCCGAATTCTACTCAAAGACTCAGGTTTCAAAATTTCATAATATTGGTTTCTGTGCAATTTACTATCCACAAATTGGTAATGCAAAACCAGCCATAATTCAAAACAATCATTAGAATAAGCGACTTTATAGCCATAGGATTGTGCTAATGTAATGGCATTATTATAATCTTTTTTTTGAGTTATGCTTTCATCATATTTAACATCCATGTCGAACACACACCAGACTTCTCTATCCCCATCTTTTTCTTTAGATTGAACTATATCATGAATATTTTTGACTAAGGATGTTTAGGCATCTTTTCTGAATAGAACATTTGTTCCATCTTTATTAGAAAGGATTTTCGACCCTTCTTTTAATCTTTTTTGATTGATAGTAACCTCTTGCGCTTCTCGTAAAAAATAGTAGGTCTCTCTCTTATTAGGTGTACCAAATAGCCATTCCGTTAAAACCGCATCTTTAAAAATTTGAAATCCATATCTATAAATAATTTTATCCACCGTAAAAATCATTTGAAAGAAAATAGGTTTGTCCTTATTTATTTTATTTAAAAAAAAATATTTCTTTGAAAAGTTTGCAACTATCCCAGCATCTTTCAAAGAATCTGTTATCAATAATTTCATTACATAAATAGCCGTAATTAAATTACTTTTCCCACTTGCATTTGCTCCATAAATAGCCTTTGATTTCAATAAAGAAAAATCATTATTTAGTTTAAAGATGTTTTCTGTATCTACTTCTTTAAACCTAGACTTTATTTTTGCAGCTTGTAGCTGTAAAGTATTTAAATCCTTAAAGGACATAAAATTTTCTATACTAAATTCAAGTATCATAATTTAAAAATTTACGATTTTATCACAAAAAACACTTTTACAAGTTACAAAATAAATATTTTAGGGCTTTTATTACTTAAATTCCTCTTAATTCAATTTACTCTATTTTTTTTAAGCATTTATTTCTCCATTAAAACATCATATCTTTACACTTCCGAAACCAAATCCCAAAACAATCTGTTCTTATTTCTCGTAAATCAACATCTAAGATTTACAATATATACTTTCCATAAGCTACCTAATATTTCAACAACAACTTCTATATCGACAGAATCGGTATGGCTTTACTATTAACCATTCAATCAATCCACAAAAAACATGACTAAATCTGTAACGGAAATTATCAAGGAGAAAATCCTTGTTTTGGACGGTGCCATGGGCACGATGATTCAGCAATACGAACTAGAAGAAGCCGATTATCGGGGTGAACAATTTAAGGATTGGACACAGGACATTCAGGGTAATAATGATATTTTGTCTATTACCCAACCGCATATTATTGAAGCGATTCACAAAGCTTATTTGGATGCGGGGGCTGATATTGTAGAAACTAATACGTTTAGTGGTACGACTATCGCACAAGCAGATTATGCGATGGAAGCACAAGCTTATGCCATTAATTTTGAATCTGCTAAGATTGCTCGAAAAGCTTGTGATGAATATACGGCTAAGAATCCAAATAAACCTCGTTTTGTAGCGGGCGCACTTGGACCGACCAATCGAACGTTATCTATTTCGCCTGATGTCAATAATCCTGGTTTTAGAGCAGCGACTTTTGATGAAATGGTTACGGCTTATAAAACACAGACGGAAGGATTGATGGATGGTGGGTCAGATATTATTTTGATTGAAACCATTTTTGATACACTGAATGCTAAGGCAGCGATTTTTGCAGTAGAAACGGTGTTTGAGGAAAAAGGCAGAAAATTGCCGATTATGATATCGGGAACGATTACTGATGCAAGTGGTCGAACGCTTTCTGGTCAAACAGTTGAAGCATTTTGGATTTCAATCATGCATGCCAAGCCATTTTGTGTTGGATTAAATTGTGCTTTAGGGGCACAAGAAATGCGTCCTCACTTGGAAGCATTAGCTAAAATTGCAGATACGAATGTCCACGCTTATCCAAATGCTGGTTTGCCGAATGAATTTGGCGAATACGACCAAGATAGTGAGGAGATGAAAACGTATATCCAAGATTTTGTCAATTCTGGGTTTGTGAATTTGATTGGTGGTTGTTGTGGAACGACGCCTGACCATATACAAGCCATGGCAAATGCAGTAGAAGGATTGGCCGTTCGCCAAATTCCAGAACCGTCTGGCATGTCCATGTTAAGTGGTTTAGAACCTTTGATTATTCGTCCTGATGCGAATTTCATTAATGTTGGAGAAAGAACGAACGTTACGGGGTCTCGAAAATTTGCTCGTTTGATTAAAACGGGTGCTCTGGATGAGGCTTTATCCGTTGCTTTACACCAAGTAGAAGGTGGCGCGCAGGTGATTGATGTGAACATGGATGAAGGCTTATTGGATAGCGAGCAAGCGATGAAAGACTTTCTAAATTTGGTGATGGCGGAACCTGATATTGCCAAATTGCCGATTATGATTGATAGCTCGAAATTTCATGTAATTGAGGCTGGTTTGAAATGTGTACAAGGAAAATGTATTGTGAATAGTATCTCGATGAAAGAGGGCGTAGAATCATTTAAGCAGCATGCTAAATTGGTGAAACGTTACGGTGCAGCAGCAGTTGTCATGGCTTTTGATGAAGATGGACAAGCGGATACTACCGAACGGAAAGTAGACATTTGTAAAAGAGCCTATGATATTTTAGTCAATGAAGTGGGTTTTAATCCAAATGACATCATCTTCGACCCGAATATTTTTGCAGTCGCAACAGGTATTGAAGAACATAACGAATATGCCATCAACTTTATAGAGGCTTGCCGAGGAATTAAGGCATCTTGTCCTGGTGCAAAGATAAGTGGTGGAGTGAGTAATATTAGTTTCTCTTTTAGAGGAAATAATGTGGTCAGAGAAGCGATGCACTCTTCTTTCCTTTTCCATGCGATTCAAGCAGGAATGGATATGGGAATTGTGAATGCTGGCTTGATTGAAGTGTATGCAGATATTCCAAAGGATTTATTGGAACGAGTAGAAGATGTTTTATTTAATAGAAGAGCAGATGCAACTGACCGTTTAACAGAATATGCAGAAAGAGTAAAAGGAGACGGTGGAAAATCAATTGTCAAAGATTTGGCATGGCGAGAAAGTACCGTTGAACAGCGATTATCACATGCTTTGGTGAGAGGAATTACCGAATTTATTGTGGAAGATACAGAAGAAGCGCGGCTAAAATATCCTGCACCAATTGAAGTCATAGAAGGTCCTTTAATGGACGGAATGAATGTCGTAGGTGATTTATTTGGCGCTGGAAAAATGTTCTTACCGCAGGTGGTAAAATCTGCACGGGTCATGAAAAAAGCCGTAGCTCATTTAACGCCTTTTATAGAAGCATTGAAAAAAGCAGGTGCTAAATCTACCAAAGGAAAAGTCTTAATGGCAACTGTAAAAGGAGATGTACACGATATTGGTAAAAATATTGTGGGCGTCGTTTTAGGTTGTAATAATTACGAGATTATCGACATGGGCGTGATGGTACCAACTCAGAAGATTTTGGATACAGCCATCAAAGAAAATGTTGACATTATCGGTTTAAGTGGTTTGATTACGCCTTCTTTGGATGAAATGGTCCACGTTGCTAAAGAAATGCAACGTAGGAATTTCAAAATTCCATTATTAATTGGAGGAGCGACTACTTCCAAAACGCATACAGCCGTAAAAGTTGAGCCACAATATAATGGCCCAGTTGTGCATGTTTTAGATGCCTCTAGAGCTGTTGGTGTTTGTAGTAATTTATTGAGTGAAGAAAAAGATACCAGTAGTAATTTTATTTTAGATGTAAAAAAAGATTACCAACGGGTGCGAGAAATGCGCTCTAATAGAAAATCTAGTAAGAAGTATCTAACGCTTAAAAAAGCAAGAGAAAATAAATTACAATTGGATTGGGCTAATTATACGCCTACGATGCCTTCTTTTACAGGTACTAGAGTTTTTGAAGATTATGATTTAGCAGAATTAGCGACCTATATTGACTGGACGCCTTTCTTTTCTAGTTGGCAATTAGCAGGTAAATTCCCTGCAATTTTAGAAGATGAAATTGTCGGCAAAGAAGCGACTAGTTTATACAATGATGCGCAAGTGATGCTGAAACAAATCATTGACGAAAAATGGTTAACCGCTAAAGGGGTCATTGGTATTTATCCTGCCAATACCGTTAATCACGATAGCATCGAAGTTTACGAAAGTAATAAAAGAGATAGAATTAAAGCCAATTTGCATCACCTTCGTCAACAAGTCAAAAAAGCACCAGGTCAACCTAATTTATGCTTGACAGACTTTTTAGCGCCGAAAGATTCAGGGGTACAAGATTTTATTGGTTCTTTTGCTGTTGCTACAGGTTTTGGCATCGAAGAGCATGTTAAGCGATTTGAGGATGACCAAGATGATTATAATGCTATTTTACTAAAGGCTTTGGCAGACCGTTTTGCAGAAGCTTTCGCTGAATGTATGCACTTAAGAATGCGTAAAGAATTCTGGGGCTATGCAGCGGATGAAGATTTAGATAATACCGATTTAATCAAAGAGGAATATAAAGGTATTCGTCCTGCGCCAGGCTATCCTGCTTGTCCAGAACATACAGAAAAACGAACCCTTTGGGAATTGATGCGCGTCGAAGAACAAACGGGTATTACCTTAACAGAGAGTTGTGCGATGTATCCTGCGGCTGCGGTTAGTGGCTGGTATTTTGGCAATCCTAAATCGAAGTATATGCGGGTTGGGCAAGTGAGTAAGGACCAAGTGGAGAATTATGCAACGCGTAAAGGATTTAGTGTGGAAGAAACGGAGAGATGGTTGGCGCCTGTTTTGAATTATGATGTGTAAAAAATAGGTACTCAATAGTTTACCTGATTAATATACTAAAAGCCTCTTGGAGAAATTCAAGAGGCTTTTTTTGCTTTACCAATTTTGGTACGAAAAAAATAACTCGTTAAAAAGTCGCTATCTTTTTATAAAAACCTTCTCGGTATTTTTTACTAATAGGCAAACATTGACCACCGACAAATACATCGTCTTGTGCTATTTTGTCAATACTCCGCAGATTGATGAGGTAAGAGCGATGAATGCGGCAGAAAGGCAGCGACACCAACTTCCCCTCCACTTTTTTGAGCGTAGCCGATACAATAAATTTTTGTTCTTTGGTGTGAATTAACGTATAATTATCATTAGCTTCTGCATATAAAATGTCTGGAATTCGGACTTTCACCAATGCTCCTTTATGGCGTATAAAAAATTCGTTCTCTAACCAAAACGGTTCTTCTTTTTCAACGACGTTTTTCTTTTGGTAAATTTGAAAATTATACTGGGCTATTGCTAACGTACTTTTCAGACTTTGCTCATCAATTGGTTTGACCAAATAGCCATAAGGTTCCGTTATTTTAGCTTTAGCTAGCGTCTCTTTGTCAGAATAGGAAGTTAGAAAAATAAAAGGAAGCTTTATTTTTTGGTTAATCCAATGGGCTAAATCAATGCCTGTTAGACTGCCCGCCAAATTAATATCCAGCAAAGCTAAATTGACGGTCTCTTGTTGTAAAATATCCATCGCATCATTCGCATTATGTGCAATACCCGCTATTTCATACCCCAAATCTTCTAACATATAAGCTAAATCTCTGGCAATAATAGGTTCGTCTTCTACTATCAATAATCGTTGAGTCATTTGTTAAATTGGTTTTATTATTAGTTTGATTAGTGGATTACTGGTAACAAAATAGGGTAAATTCTATGCTACCAGTTTTCCGCAACTTGGGAGACTAATTTACTTATCAATATCCATTGGAATTTTCAACTCCAATAGTGTTCCTGGATTCGTAGATTTAAAAGAAAAATCAGCTTTTAAACGAGTCGCAAAGTCTTGAATTAATTGCAAGCCAAATGTAGGACTTTCTCCTAGTTTAAAATTAATTGGCAATCCTTTTCCATCATCTCCTATTTGTAATAATAACGACGCTTTTTCTTTAATAAAAGTCAATTTAATCGTTCCGTTTTCCTGCTCGGTAAATGCATGTTTATAGACATTCGTGACCGCTTCATTAATTACCAACCCTACTTGAGTCATCACCTCTTCCTCCAATAACATTTCTTCGACTTCCTGCACTACAATAATTGCTCGATTCCGAAACGTATTTTGAATATTACTCAATAAACTTGCTATATATTTTGCTGCTTGAATCTCCTTAAAATTCATTTCTTGGTACAAATTCTGATGAATCAAGGCAATAGACCGTACTCGATTTCGACCTTCTGCTAAGGCCTCCTTCGCTTCCCCATTTTGAAGATGCCGCATTTGTAAATTCAATAAACTGGAAATAATTTGTAAGTTATTTTTTACCCGATGGTGAATTTCTTTCAATAAGGTATTGCGTTCTTCCACTGCCGTATTTAATAATTGATTCTTTTGTTTCAATCTGATATTCAACTGCCGTCGATTCTTTAAAAAATAAATTGTCAAACCCAATATTGACAATAGAAAACCTGCAAGAATTAGCAATAAATTATTATTCGTGTCTTTTTTTAAGTTCTGATTTTCAAGTAATTGAATCTTTTCTTTACTTTGAAATTGCTCTAATAACTCATCTTGTCTTTTCAGTAAATTAATGCGTTCTACTTCCGTTAACGTGTCACTAACTGCTCTCCATTTTTGTGCAATGGCATTCGCATTTTTAAAATCTTCCTTTTGCTCATAAAAAGCCCATAATTTGTCTAAAGCCTCTTTTTCATTAAAATAAAATCCATATTGATGAGATAAATCGACTTGTCGCTGTAAATGATATAATTGCTTTGCTACATTTCCTTTTTGTTTAAAAATAGTGGCTAATTTTTCATGACTAGCCACTACTCCACGCCTACGGTCTAATTTTTTGGCAAGCATTAAAGCCGTATCCGCAAAAGGAATAGCCGCCTCTAAATCCCCCTCTGCTATTCTCAATTCAGCCATCCGCATATAACTAGCTTCCCTACCGAATGTCCTCTTTTTGTGCTTGACTTCTTTAAAATAAGCTTCTATATAATACCTAGCACTATCTATTTCCCCAATATCTAAATAAAATTTACCTAATGATTCTAGAATAGGAGACAAAAAGGGACAGGGGGCAGCATGGTCTTCACAATTTTTTAATGCCATATACCCATAATGTAGCGCCTTTTTGTAATCTGACCTAGTTGCATAAATATTCGCAATCCGATTGTATAAATTATTAATCCGCTTAACATCTTTTAGTTCTTTGGCTAGTGGCAAGGCTTTCAGATAAATCGTTAATGCCTCGGTCATGAATAATTGCCGATGCTCATTATAGCCTTGTAAGATTAAAGTGGTGACTAATAATTTGTTCGTTGGTAAACTGGAATAATAAGCATAAGCTATTTTTAATTTCTTGTTAGCGTCTGAATAAAATCCGCCATTAATAAGGTTCAGACTACTATGTAAACAAGCATACGCTTCCAATTCTTTATGCCCTGCTTTATTAGCTAAGGTGATTGCTTTTTGCGCAATTTCTTCTCGATTGGGTAATGGGTTAGTCGTTGGATTTAATAAAATAAAATAAAGGGCGACTTGCGCTTCATCAGTGGCTTCTGTAAGCGCTTGTTGTAAGCTATCAATATAAATTTGCTTTGGCTTTTGTCCATATAAATGATTGGGCATTATTAAAAATAAGCCAAACAGTATCCACCAATAGCTTCGTAATTGGACCTGCTTTAAGATGAGTATGTTAGAAAGTATTATAGACATGTGGAACTAAAATTCAAGTTCAAGTATCAAATTCAAGTTTAAACCACCTGCGGTGATTATTTCGCTGATGCTCTAAAAGTACGTAAAAAAAATATTCTTCCCTTTATTCTTCCATAATTTATACCGCTCCTAAGTGGTATTCACTTATAGAATAGCTCCTTTAACTAAAATTAAATAGTCAATCACCCATTTTTAAAAACTACTTATTACCTGCTTTTTAATTGTCAACTAGAAAGTCGTTTTGAAGGCCTTAACTAATCTTAAAAATCAATCCTGACTAGCTCTATTCCGCACGTGTTTTTATTTATATCCTTTTTTAAAATACCTTATTTTAACAAAATAATTACCACCAAATAGTTTCTTTTTT
>JAULCF010714576.1:9061-22020 GCA_032361265.1 Devaleraea mollis | reverse complement strand
CTTCATGCCCAACCCGGTCCACTGCTGGCCGAAGCGCTGACTGCAGCTACTGGCCGCCAGGCAGAGATTGCCAGGAAGTTGAAGGCCTTTCCCCGGGAGGCCTTTAGCGCTGAAGCCGGTGCACAATTGAGCCGGTTGCTTAACGATGAAATTGTTGGCGGCAAAAAAGACTATATCCTTCTGGCGGGCTTCCTAGGCGAAAGCGCTTTGGTGGAATCACTAGCAACCCAGTCGCCACCATCTAGGCTTAAGCAGGCAATCAGTCTTGCGCGTGTCCGTACGGGAAACGAGGCAAAGCGTACTAATCTTCTGAAGAACGTAGCTAACTACCCAGTGGACGATGAATTTGTGTACAACGTTGTCCCGCTGCTGGTCTATACCCGTCAGCGAGAGGTGATCGACTACATTTGGCAGCAAGCCGTTACGGAAAACCTCGCCTGCAGCCCGGCCGACGCGGAAACCAAGGGGAATATTGACTGCGCTGCTCGCCTTGTAGAATACCTCGCACCCATCATCGAGGACTTTCCCATCGATCATGACGAAGAAGGCAATCTCCTTACGTCAGATTACGCCAAAGCAATAGCCGAAATCCGCCGCTGGTATGCGGTGCACCGCGAAGATTACCGTATTATCACGAATACTTACTGAGATAACCTATGCGCCTTTTTTTGAGCCTGTTTTGCTGTTGCTTGCTTTCTGTAAGTCTCAATGCTACTTCTGGGCCAGGTAAACCTATGCCCGTTAAGGGGGACCTGACGGCCTTTCTGGAAGCATACGGCCTTGCGCCTCCTTCCTTGCCTACTGCTCCTGCAACTGCTGCCGATCGCGAGGCCTTGACCAATGCTTTCTCGGCTCCGCCAGTACTAAGTCCCACGGGCGATGACCTGCGTAAAGTAGCCGCTTTTACCGACCAGATAAAGGGTAAAGTAGACTCGGCCCGGGCGATCCTTAACATGGTACGCGACGAAGCACGCCAGCTCTCAAACCTAGTGGACGCCCAGTTGGCTGCCCTCCCGCTTGGTATCAAGCAAACAGTCGGGAACACCGAAATTTTCATCGCTATCGCCGAGGCTCGCCTCACGCCGAGCGCTGCCGAAGTCGATATTTACCTAAGCCTTGACTTGCCAGATACTGACCAGGATCCGATTTTCCTCGCCAAGGGCGTAGGGTGGTCGCGGCAAGGAGGCTTCGTTGGCGAGATAGAACTAGAACTGATTGCCGATTGGGGTATAGACTTCAATGCCGGCCGCTCCCGCCTCATCCTACGGGCTGATGATGGTGGCGACCTCAGCGGCACTTTTGTTAAAATAAATTGTGACGGTTTTGTCGCCGGACGCATCAACGCCAGCGTGCTGTTTTCCCGCAACTGGGTCATCCCCGTAGTGAACGGAGAACCGCTTACCGACGAATTGATAACCGCAGCCACCACTTCTGATGAGATCTACTCCGGACAACGCGTTCAGGCCGATTTTACGATCGATGTTGATGCCCAAAATGGCTTCGACTTTCTGGCGCAAATGCAGGTGCCAATGCCGTTCGTCTTTAAGGGCAAAGAGCAAGTGGAGGTCACCATTGGCATCATGGCCATCGACCTGAGTGACGTCGTAAACCCGACGGGTATGGAAGTGCCTCCCAATTATGTATCTCCCCACGGCAACGGACCAGGGGCACTAGCCCCTACCTGGCAAGGCTTCTACCTAGCCGGATTGGAAATAAAACTGCCTGAAAAACTATCCAAAGAAGGCAATCCGCCCATCGAAATTGGAGCTCCCTACCTGATCATCGATAAGATGGGCATCACCGTCCATCTCTATGCTACGAATCTGCTACCGCTCGGGGATAAGTCTGCCGATGGCTGGGCGTTCTCCGTAGACCGAGTAGACCTTAAGATTACCGCCAACCAGTTCGAAGAAGCTGGTATCGAAGGCAAGATCAATGTGCCCTTACTGGCGAGTGCCGCCAATAGCTGTGGCGGTGGCGCGACGGACGTTCCACCCACAACCCTCGATCCGAACGACTGTTTGCTCTACGATGCTTTGTTCATCGCCGGCGGAGATATCTATTTCACCATTACAAGCCAGACAGATTACTGTGCGGACCTCTGGAAAGCAGAGGTTATTATCGAAGCGAACAGTAAACTAAGCCTGTCTTTAGTTGACGATACCTTCCAGGCCTCCGCCATGCTCTTTGGATCGATTTCGGTAGATGCTCAGATCAACGACAACTTTGGGTTTACGATGGATGAACTGAGCTTTGACAGCCTTATCCTGAGCAACCAGCCCCAATATTTTTCCCCAGGTGTTTGGGACTTCCCGGATGCAATTACCGCCCAATTTGGCGCATTCTCCCTAGGTTTCGAGCACATCGAAATGGCGTTGGATCCGACCAGTGACAACACTGATGGGCGTGATGTTGCCCTAAGCTTTCAAGCTTGGTTCAACTTGGACTCGGCCATGGACATTGACGTGCGTGGGGCTTTTCAGCTCCTCGGGTACCTCAACCAGGACGACGGACGACAGAAATGGCGCTTCAAACGCTTGAAGGTGAACGCGCTGCAGGTGAACGCTTCGACGGACTCTTGGTCGTTGGGTGCCACCATCGCTTTTTATGAGAATGACTCTCAATGGGGGACGGGCTTCTACGGTTCCGGTCATTTCTTTTTAACGATGGTGGGTGGTGATATCGGAATTGCGGCTGTGGCCCAGTTCGGTACCGCCCCGGAATCGGACGAGAAGTATTTCTTTATCGATATCATTGCCCGATTAGGATCGGGGCTTCCCATAGCTGGTGGTATTAAGCTAATGGCTATTGGTGGCGGGGTGTACACGAATATGTCTCGCGTTGACGGTGGAGTGATCCAGTCTTTTGAAAACCCTGATGACAGTGCAGTAGGAGTTGCTGGTGCAGCGGTAACTGAGGCAGAAGACTGGGATGGAACGGGAGAGTCGCCACTCGACGGGATCGTTGGGATAAGTACGTCTGGGATTGCTTATAAAGTAGATCTCGGAAATAAGTTTGGAGCCTTTTTGCAGATTGTCCTTGCAGGGCCTAGCCCAGAGGCCTTCAGCGTAAATGCACGTCTGGAACTGATTGTGGAAGACTCAGGGGCTTGGCAAGCCCGGATCGACGGCAATATCATGGTGATGGCACCGGTGAACTACACTAGTGAGTACAAGATTGAAGGCGGGATAGGAATTTTCGTCCATATGGCCTATACCCATAGTGAAACTTATAAAGGCTTCCAGGCATCTGCGGATGTATTTGTGGACGTCTTCGGCATCATTAAAGGCGGCAATGATGGTAATCCATTAGCGAGCGGTGGAGACACGAATAAAGGCGAATACATTGCTGACGACCTAGGCTACGCAGGTGGCGTGAGCATGGAGTTTAGTACTGATCGGTGGTACGTCCACATCGGTCATCCAACGGCGGGCCGGATTGCGTTAGATATTGGCGTTGGTCCGATAACGGTTGGGTTCTCCAGCTATTTCTGTATTGGCCAACTGGTTCCGCCGATCCCTCCCTTGCCGTCTAACCTGACGGCCATAACGGGGGATATAGATATGTCCCGAGACTTTGCCCAGTACGAGAATGCTTCGGGCTTCGCTTTTGGGGCAAGCCTCGACCTTGAAGCCGATGGAAAATTCTTGATCTTCTACTTTGAAGTTGCAGCAGGTATCGGTTTTGACATCAATATCCGGAAGTACGGAGATGCAATTTGTGCAGGAGGAGGAGCAAATGCACCGGCCATCGGAATAAATGGCTGGTATGCTGCAGGGCAGGCTTGGGCTTACGTTTCTGGCAGTGTTGGCATTGATGTCAAACTGCTTTTCGTTAATGTACGCAAAGAAATTCTCAGCGCGGGTATTGCTGCGGTACTTCAGATGAAGGGCCCTAACCCTACTTGGGCACGGGGAACGCTCGCTGGCTATTACAGTATCATGGGAGGGCTCTTTAAGGGTAACTTTAGTATCGATGCTGAATTCGGAGAGAATTGTGTGATTACCGGACGTGGCGGTGGGGATCCTTTTGCGAATGTAGAAATCCTTTCTGGGCTAACCCCAGATGATGATTCTGAAAATATGGAAGTGGGTATTATACCTACCGGCTATTTAATTATGCCGCTCAACGAGCCAACCGAGCTTGGCTCGAAATTTTACAGAACAAAATGGATAGAAACTCGCCTGCGAAAAGTGAACGGAGGGCCTAATATAAGTGGTGCCATAATCAAAGAAAGCGGCTCTTACACCATCCAGTTTATACCAGACAACTTTCTTGAAGGAGAAACAGAATATGAGGTCAAAGTGAAAATTAAACTAGAAAGCCGACCTTTGAGCGGAGGTAGTTGGACTTTGGTGAAAAACGAAGAAAAAGTACACCGTTTCACAACCGCTCCGGCGGGGGAAAGCCTCATTCCTGGAAACATTACCTATAGCTACCCGTTGGATGGAATGGCCAATTTTTACCGCCTTGAATACGGTACAGGATACCTTAAATTGGACCGAAACCAACCGACACTCAATGATGGTGTCTCGGTCGTCTATACCCCGTCTGGATCATCCCAGTCAATTGCCAGGGCTACGACGTTTGACGATAATACGCTGGAGTATACTTGGCAAAATCCACCCTTGAGTACCGACCGCCTTTATAAGGTAGAGTTCGTCAAAGACTATGTAGCTGGCAATACCGGAGGAGGTGGCGGGTCAACCAATCCACCCGCAGGAGGTGGGCAAAATTTACCCGGCGGCGGCCAGGGAGTTGGTGGGCCCAGTGTTCCGGATCCTCCTTTCCCTGCTGCTACCATAAGTTTCACAGGTACCGTTATCCATACCCTATATTTCCGTACTAGCGTGCACGACCGCTTCGCAGAGAAGGTAGATGCAATTACTGAAACGCTTGCCTTACCGGGGAGTACTTACAATGTAACGTTGGGGTATGAGGGGGAATTCCTTGACGTTGCTGAAATATCAGGAACAAGCCAGACTAACGGTGGATTGGTGACGCTTAGGGTGACAACTAGCGAGACATTTTCGACTACATCAACGATCAAGTCGAAAATAATAAATCAAATGCCGTTCAATTTTCCGTACATCGTTTCTGATCGCGCCGAATGGAATAGCCTGCAATTGGTATTGCCCTATGAGGGGAATGAACTTAAATTTACTAATGAGAACGATCCGCCGGTGCTGGTTTCCGAGGCAGATTACTCTTCTGCAAACGTAGTTGGTAGCCAAGACGGAGGCAAGCTATACTTAGGCTTTGCCAAAGAACTGAGGGATATTGGCGTTAACCTTTCCGCGAAGGCAAAGGCAAGTATGGCAAAAGCTGTTGCAAATTTGATTTCCAATGGAGGAGCACTCAATTCAGGATCGTGCTGGCCTCAAGTGTCGACGAACCGAATTATTGAAATTCTGGGCAATGGTGAATTACCTACGGGTGATACACCTCCTGAACTTATCAATCTTGTTGCAGAGCTGATCGTTAACGACATTATTGAAGTTGGTTCACTTGGTAATGATTGCCAGATCCCAGATGAATTACTCGACATTATTCTTGTCAGAACACCTCTCACTAACTTGGATATACGAGGAGATACCTATCCCATTCGGTACACCTACAAGCTCCCGGGTGGGAAGCACCAGAAAAGCGTAACTAAATCTATCAGTCTTTAGGAACGCCTTTTTCGATAATATTTAAGCTTACCTTACCTGGGGGAAAGCACGAAAAAAATAGGAAAAACAATTCTCGTTAACTATTAAGATGTTGAACAACGTGACGATTAAGATTAACCGCTTTGCCAAATCACTTCATGAGAAGTTGGGCGAGGCCGCAGGTACAGCATTTGTTGGAGGAGAACGGATAGCCTCTTGGCGTTCGACCAGGGCGTTTGTCCTGACTTTGCTTCTGACAACGTTCTTTGCACCTGCGCTCCGCGCCCAAGCCTTTCCTAATCCTATCCCAGACCAAGACCTCTACCTACTCGCTAACCCTCGCGATGAAGGCATTGAGCTGCGCTGGGCCCCAGCTAAACCGGAAGGTTGGCCGATCGGCCTGCAAAACGGCTATACGCTACAACGAGAAGCACTGTTTCTAAATGGCCGCCAACTAACGCCTGCAGAACGCGCGGCTTCGCAGTTGACCTTACTGAAAAATATCCGACCCCAGCCTGAGCTTAGCTGGAAACCTTTGGGAGATACTAGTGACTTTGCCCTCGCTCTCGCTGCCATGATTTACGGCCAGGAGGACGCACCCGATGACCCGGCAGTACTGGCCCAGCAACACGGTATAGGCCTTTTTGCCGCCGATCATGACTTTCCCGCTGCCATCCATGGCGGCCTTGGTTTTTTGGATACAGAAGTAAGCCCAGGAGCTATCTACCTGTACACCATCTCCAACGGCGAAGCAACTGCGGAAAGGTCAATCAAACGGAACGCCCGTATCATTCCCCCTGCTCCCGTAACCGTGCCAGTTGAAGTAGGTACCAAATCTGTTATTCTAGCTTGGCACCGTGCCAAAACAGACGGCTACTATTCCAGCTACAATGTAGAAAGAAGTGATAATGGAGGCCGTTCGTTTTTCCGCCTGAATAAGCTGCCGCTAGTGCAGATTCTCAACGAAACAAACTATGACACCCTTCAGTACTTCAACGATACGTTTCCCCTTGCGGACATCGAATACCAATACCGTTTCGTTGGGGTGACCCCATTCGCCCGCCAAGGTCCCTACAGCGAAGTAGTGAAGGTGTTGCCAAAACCAGTACTGGCCACCTTGATGCCCCGGATATCGGAGATGACCGAGGACGTTGAGAAAAACTACCGCATCAGCTGGCAAATTCCCGTTGGATCACAAAGCAAAATCGATTACTTCGAGGTGCAGCGTAGTCGGATCGGTTTCCAGGGCTTTACCCCCCGCAGTGAGAAAATACCGGCAAGTGAACGTAGTTGGACGGAAAAAAATCCAGAAACGGGCTATTTCTATATGGTCGTTGCTTTTGATGACCGAGGACTAGCTTTCGGCAGCCCGGTAAAACTGATGACCATTTTTGACCGAGATCCGCCCGCTCCCCCAACGGGACTTATGGGGAGTATTGATACCCTCGGCAACGTAAGCCTGCAGTGGGCGGATAACCCGGAGAAGGACGTCAAGGGCTACCGTGTCTACTTTGCCAACCGGGCCACCGGCCACTTTCCCCAGATCACCGAAACGCACACCATTGATACAACCTATGAATGGGCGGTAACGATGGATACCCGGGCGGAGGAAGTCTGGTTCAAGATCAAAGCCGTGGACTTTCAGGGCAACTATAGCCAGTTCAGCGAAGCATTAGAACTTTCGCGCCCTGACTTTCGTCCGCCGACGGAGCCGGTTATCAAGTCTGTCAGCAGTACCCAGGAGAGTGTCACCCTGCGTCTTGCACCGAGTAGCTCCGACGACGTAGTCTACCACCTCATCCAACGCAGCCCCTCCGGCGATAATAACTGGACCGACCTCGATACGCTAAAACTCCCGGACACCGAAATCTTTGAATGGACGGACAAGTCTGGAGAAGTTGGCGTCACCTATGACTACCGCCTTCGCGCTGTAGACGACGCGGGCTTGGTCAGCAACAGCATCCCTTATCCTTCCCAACGGACGGACACCGGTGAGCGCGCACCAATCGAAAACTTCCGCGTTACTCGGACGGAAGAAAATTCGAATATTCCTATTGTTTCCTGGTCATATTCTACGAGTGTTGGCCTCCAAGGCTTTCAGCTCTACCGCTCCGTCGGCACGGGTCCGATGATGAAGTACCGCCTATTGAACGGCAATACGCCGGATATGCGCGTGGCGAATGGTTCCTTTACTTACGTTGACCGTAATGTTGATGATGGGGTGGCTTATCGGTATAAGATGATGGCTGTCTTTTGGGATGGGGGGTGGAGTTTGTTTAGTGAAATTAAATAACCGGATTAATTATTGATCTAATGAAGTTATATCGTTTAAAGCCTTCTGAAAATATGGATGAAATTGGAAGTGTATTTCCCCAGGCAGGGGTTCCTCTAAGGGTTAGCCGACAAGCAGGGCAGAACCTTAGGAATATGAGGTCTTTGGAAGCTCCTCAATTTGTGCCGAATTTTGATGGTTTTGAATTCCTTCCTCGCGCTAAGCCTACAGACTTATTGAGTACTTCAATGATGAGATATGGAATGATGGTGAATTCACAGTTTCTGAAAACTGTTGAGGATTATTATATTCAGAACCATCTATCTTTTAATGTTAATATAAAAAATGGAAAGGGGGAGAGTTTGCCATATAGCTGGATCCACTTTTTGAAGGCGGATGTGCTAAGTCATATTGACTTCCGCAAGTCGACTTTTGGAGTTTATAACGGAGGTAAGCTTGATGCTGAAGTAGGGCTTGATTCGGCGGATGATTTCTGGAGTAAAAATAAAGAGCTGTCTCCTACGGGGTACGTGAAATCTATAGGAGTAGAATTTAACAGTGTGCCGGATTATGATTTATTTGTAGTCCCATTTATAGATGGTAGTATTTACGTGAAGGAAAAAATTTATAACACTATTATTTCTAGTGAGGTAAGTGGTGTTTCTTTCGAAGAAATTGAATTTAGATTCAACGTATAATGCAGTTCTAAGGTATTAAAAAGTGATTTGATTTATAGGGGTGGTCTTATTTGCTGCAATTTCTGCTCTTATTGTCATGCAAAGGGACTCCAGATAAGTTTTTGCCGCTGCTGGAGAATAGGTATTGTTCGCAATTGCAATCTGGTACCAGTCGTCAATTTTTGATAATATCAAACTATTGTAGTTCCCATGAGAACCTTTGTGGATGGGCGGATTTCCAATTGATCTAAGACCTATTCCATTGACTGTTCCATTAAAGTCAAACCCAGCGATTACGGCATCTTGAACTACTCCACTGTATTGAAGATGTTCGTATGGTATAAGGTGGTGTGCTTCTTCTCCAGCACCTACCAAATTGACCTCTAATAATGCAGCACGAAGCTTACCTCTATGGCTTAAGGCATGCTGAAGAATTCCGTTAGTGTAAGTACTTACATCGTCAATGAATCCTATTGACCCACTTGAAGTTTTTGCAATGTATCCTCCCGGAATTACTTCTCCGCAAGGAGTCTTTATCGGAATGTCAATTAAAGTCGAAGAGATAATTGATCCTTCAGATGGAGAAATAATAGGTAGTATGCCGTCCGCCAATACTTCCAAGATGTCTTCACCCGCATTAATGGAAAAGTTTGCTATCTGTATACCATCTTGTGACGAGAATATGGCGACTTTCCCACTGACAGGGCTATATCCAACTTCAATGCCGTCTGTACCCCATTGCGTTATTCTTGATAGCCAAGAAGGACTCGTTCTTAACGATAGCACACCTGCAGTTTGTAAGCCCAACCATGTTGGTACAACTCCCTGTATTCCATTGATGCCATTCCAGGTAGCTGGACTAGCGCTAATGAAGTCTTGTAAGAAAACGAGCTGTTTTGCGACAGCGAGTTCTGAAAATTGAGAAATTAATAATGGAGATGCAGGCGTGTTATTGATTTTTACCAGATAGTGGACTCGTTTGGTGAAGTTTGTAAGTCCTGCTATGTTCAGATTATCTAATGAAGCGCCGCTACCAACTAGGATGTTTTTCCCTCGGTGAATTATTGCAAGTAAATCTTCTAGTCGTGTAAGGTTTCCTCCTGCCAGTTGTAATAGTGCAGCCGGGGATAAATCAGAAACTCCATCTACAGCTGTGTTGAATCGAATGACTCTAGTAGCTAAATCTGCGGGGCCACCGTCAATCAAACCTACCATTTGAGTTGTTCTTCCAGCTTTAGATAGGTTGCTTAAAGAAAGTATGCCTGTACCTACAAAAGATGCCGCACCTGTAACGCCAGATAAAAGATTTAGGCCGTCCCTGATCTCATTAGCGGTTTCGTTCTCAGATTGAGAGATGTCAGCTAACTGTGCTCCGAGGGCAGAGACTGCACTTAATTGACCTAAAGCTGCAAATTGTCCGGATAAAGTTGCTAGGCCTGCAGGATTTCCTGAGGCAAGAACTAGCGCACTTGAGGTGATTATTACTACGTCGTTAGCCGTCTTATTAGTTGCCGAGTTGTCTAAGTAATAAAGAATCGATGCCGGAACCAGTTTTATACCAGTTGGGTCAAATTGCCTTGCATCTCTAAAGGACGATTCGGGGTCAATGATGATTGGCTGGAAAGGGTCAAGTGCTTCAAACTTTTCTGGAGTCGTTAAAGATCCCCATACGCGAGAAGATTCAACATCATATGTGATGTCAATTGTTCCATCATTACTGTCTACATCTATATCTGTCTCTATATAAGCAGACCAATCTTCACCTGCATCTCCTGTAAATACAAAGCTTCCTATATCGGCGACTAAGGGAACACCTGATACTTGAACAAAGTTAAGTGCTACTCTGCCTAGTATCGTAGAGTAGTGATATGGTACAACTTTAAGCTTTAGCTCATCGTATATAGTACCGAAGTCTGTGCCTGCAGTTGAGTATGATTCTAAAAGATTGGTTAGGACAGATACTTCACTATAATAATCACTGCCAGGAAGTGTGTATAAATACTTACACATCTTTGTAATTTCGACCATTAAGTCGTGACCATTTCTGTCAATCCAACTATTGTCTACTCTGTCAATTAATTCTTTCCAGATGTATTCGTTTCCAGCGAAAAAATTCTCTCTCTCATCGCGAAGTATACGGATGAAATCCTGATAGTTTTCTTCAGGTATTTTTTGCATTAAAAGCAACAGCATTCTTTCGTAAGAACTTTCGTTCCAAAAGGGACGCTGTAGAAACGGAATTGGAGGAGCGAAAAACTCTCTAAATAGAGGTTCGATTATGGAATAAGGAATTGTTAGCTGTTCTAGTTCGCACTCGGTTAATTCGGACGAAATCGTAGAAGCAATATCTGTAAATTCACCAACATCAGGGTCTGTTACATCTATTGCATTAATTTGTGCTTGAAAGAAGGCAATTCTTCCTGCTCTATTGAAGACAGCTGAGATTATGTTGAAGGCTTGGGCTTCATCATAATCGTTAATTTGCGACAAGTAAAAACCTCGAAGGTCACTCATTCCTTCATCAAAAAGAAGGTTCGCTCCATAATTTGCAGGAGTTCCAAGGTGGTCTATTAATCCACTAGTTTCGCTGAAAGCTTTAAGATTTATTAGTGAAAGTAATGACTTTAAAGCGTCTTCTTCTGTTGAACATTCTTCTGCATAGACAGCATATTCGAAAAAAGTTAATGCACTGGCGAATAGATAAAAGCTTGACATTTGATCGAAATCAGCAAAGTCTTTATACTGCTCTAGGTAATTTAAAAAAGTTTCAGTGTAGAACTCTCCAGATAAAGAGAAGTCATCGCCACCTTCCTGGCCACAAGGAATTACTTCTCCAAATGCAGTGCTAGCATATGATATGCCTTCTAGTTCTTCGGAGAAAAAGTATCTAACATATGAGTCGTAGCTTGGAGTGGTTGTGGTGCCAAAATAACTTTCTGATTTTACTACATTCAATGCGTACGCCCCCGAAGACCAAACAGGGCGAATTAATATAATTTTACCGTCTTCTGACTGATTTGATAAGATTATTCCTTGAGGTGAAGGGATGGAGCATTCTGGACTTATTAAGTAGTCTTCTGTCGCTCCTTCTCCAATTTCTTGCAAGAAGTAGTCAGCCGTTGTACTCTGGCAATTAGAGTATAGGTCAGTTCCACCAGAAGAGTTTTTAATCCCAAAAGCAACTAGACTTCCAACGGGTAAAAATGTTTCTGTCCCCTCGTATCGTTCTCCTCCGGTTGCGAACCTAAGAGACGTTAGTATTCTTCCGTCAAGAGTTACTTTTTCTCCTGTGGTGTTCAAAAAAGTTAAGAGAGAGTCAACAGAATTTTCTAGTAAAATTTCCAGGATAAAGCTTTCGCCAAGGTCCACATATTCCCCCTCCTCCTCCTCATCAAACAAAGTAAAATTACTCTCCGGATCATGCACATTATCCCACTGGTATTTGAATAAGGTTTCTCCGCTACCGGAGTCCATCAGATTATCAGTGCTGCCAGCGGCAACACCTTCGAAGCGATCAAATACGTGCTGAAGGTGGAAGGCACCGTGGGCCAACTCGTGTGCCGTGGTAAGGTTGAAGGTTTCCCCATCCGTTAGTTGCTCAGCGGAGAGGAAGCCGAAGGAGCGCTTACGGGGCATAAAGCCCAGACGACCGGGTTCAGCCATACGAGGTACGACCAACAGGTAGTAGTGGTCTCCGTCGTAGTAACCCTGTCCCTTTACCTCATTTTTGAGGGAGTTCATCTGCGGCGTATAGTTACTCAGCAGAGAATTGGGAATATCTTGTAGTGTACCTGCAAAATCTGAGATGTCGAGGTTGGGCTCAATGGCGACGGTCCATTCTGCTACGGCGGAGCGGTAGATGCGGTTCAGTGCCGCTTGAACCTGCCCTGCATCCTGCGGTATCGCCGCATTATTGATTGGCACGATATGGACAGTATGCCGTACCGGAGTATAGGTGATCAGATTGAGCTGACCGGCGAGTTTTACCGGAGGAATTTCATCGTTCCCCGCTTCCGCATTCGGATTATCGTGAGCTGCGAAAACAACTTTGATCTCTTGATCTCCGTCAGCGGAAAGGCCTGGGTTAGACGCGGAATTACCGCTTTTCGTCCAGCCAGGGTAGGGTTCGGTGTCCGATCCTATGAAGTTAACGGGCTGCATTGCACCGTTGTCGCGGCGGACTGCACCGAAGGGAACACCACTCGGCTCCTCGGTAGAGGTTGATGCCCACGGCACTTTATAAGGGGTGCCGCCAATGGTCCGCTGGTCGTAACCCTCTGTGATGAGGTCGTAGCGTTGGCTGTCCAATCCCCAGTATACGTTCGCCTGAACGGTGGGGGCGAAGTCTACGATGAAATC
>JAULCF010713465.1:0-22040 GCA_032361265.1 Devaleraea mollis | reverse complement strand
GCTTCTTATAATTTTGCTATTGATACTAAAATAATCCTTTAATCTCTTGATGATCTGATATTCTAAATTCGCTGTTCCTTGATCCTTGTTCGTAAATCAAAAGGATCTCAGAACAAGGAGTAACGACTTTTGATTTTTGAAGGAGGTTTCTTTTTCCTACAGCGCTCCATCATCTGCAAAACTATAATAGACTTGTCCAGCAATAATTAAATGATCGAGAACATTCACATCTAGCGTTTCTCCAGCTTGCTTTAATTTTTTAGTGATCTCAATATCGGCTTGGCTTGGTTTTAAATTTCCAGAAGGATGATTATGAGCGAGTATGATTCCACTAGCGGGACCTTTTTCTAGCGCTATCCGGAAAACCATTTTTGCATCAACTACTGTTCCTGCAACACCTCCTGAACTAATTCGCTCTTTACCAATAACCTTATTGGAACGATTCAAAAGAATGATCCAAAACTCTTCGTGATTTAAATCCATGAGAATTGGAGCGATTACATTCCATACATCACTACTCCCAGTAATTTGAGGGCGATCGATTGGATTCGCTAACTGTCGACGTCTTCCAATTTCCATCGCAGCAACTATACTAATTGCCTTTGCTTCTCCAATGCCTTTAAATTTCATCAGATCAGCAATGTTTTTTCTTCCTAATTCTTGAAGATTATTTTCTACTGATTTTAAAATCCTTTGAGATAGACCAACTGCTGTTTCGGATCTTGAACCAGAGCCTATAAGTATCGCTATCAACTCTGCATCTGATAAATTACTTTTACCTTTTAGCATTAACTTCTCTCTTGGACGATCATCTTCTGCCCAGCTTTTGATACCGAGGGCATCCTTAGAATATTGGTTCATAATAATTGATTGAAAATAAAAAATGATTTGAATAGAAAGTGAATAAGCTAACAATCTAAGCATCATTGCTTACTTGTTAACTTATTCGTTTGTGATTAGAAAACAAATAGATTACTTGACTATGCTGCAGTAGCTTGTTGAATCAATCCTAGTTTGGTGAGTCGAGCCGTAATTGCTCCTTCTTGTCTTTCCAATGCAGAAGAGATATTTGGGATAGCTTTGTTTTCATTAAATAAGGCAATTAGTAACTCTTCTTCTTCCTTTGTCCATTTTTGAAAAGCTTTCGGATGGGTCTGTCTGATCTCTGCAATCCGAGCATCAGAAATAGGTTCTTTAATAATTTCCTTTGGGCTGAAATTCTCTAATAAAGCATTCAGTGCCTGATTAAACTTTTGAATTTCATTTTCAAAAAGAACCATTTTAATACGTTCGTATCTTTGATCTTCTACAGGTTTAGTCTGCGTAATTACTAAATAGTTTTTTCCATTTTTAGCTTCTTTTAAATCAAGAAAAAAAGCTTTGCCATCTAAGATTACTTTTTGAGAGTGTAGTGTGTTTTGATTCTGTTTCATGATTTTTATTTTTTAGTGAGTAAAACAATCAAACGTTCACTAACATAGACTCCGAGGTAGGTGAAATTCCATAAAATGTTTTAAACTTTTTTTTAGACTAATTTAAAAACAAACCTCAATCTTTTGTAAATCAACAGTTTAGAGTCTTAAAAAAAATCTAAAAATTTACCCAAAATAGAAAGGTGCTTTCCGCGAAACTGCGAAAAGCACCTTATTTATAAAGAGATAATTTTAGTTTTTTTAGATTAGACGTTTAATAAAGCTTGCTCTAAATCATCAATCAAATCATCAACATCTTCGACTCCGATACTTAGACGAATCAGAGAATCCGTTAAGCCCACCTTCATCCGTTCTTTCTTAGGTATAGCTGCATGCGTCATAGTTGCTGGATGCCCGATGAGCGATTCCACTCCACCTAGTGATTCTGCTAAAGCGAATAAATGTGTGTTACTCAAAACTTCATTTGCAGATTCTATATCATTATTGACCAGATCAAAAGAAACCATTCCTCCAAAGTCTCTCATTTGTTTTTTAGCAACATCGTGATTTGGATGATCTTTAAAACCAGGATAAAAAACTTTGCTTACCTTAGGATGAGCATTAAGGTACTTAGCAATTTTCTTTGCGTTTTTACACGCTCGTTCTACTCGTAAATGTAAAGTCTTAATACCTCTTAAAATTAAAAAACAATCTTGAGGACCAGGAACTGCACCTGCTGCATTTTGAATAAAAAATAGTTGATCCGCTACTTCCTTATGGTTCGTGATTACCGCTCCGTGAATAACGTCCGAGTGTCCTCCGATATATTTAGTCGCAGAATGTAAAACTATATCTGCTCCAAGATCCAATGGGTTTTGGAGATAAGGAGAAGCAAAAGTATTGTCAACACAAGTTAGTATACCTTTCTTTTTTGCAATTGCACAAACCGCTGCTATATCAACAATATTCAACATTGGATTTGTTGGTGTTTCAATCCAAATGAGTTTAGTTTTTTTAGTTAGTTTCTTTTCAAAAGAAACTAAATTATCCATTGGGACAAAGTTTCCTTTCAATCCAAATTTTTCATATACTTTTGTAATCAAACGATAAGAACCACCATAGAGGTCATTAGTCGCAACAATCTCATCCCCAGGATTCATTGTTTTCAAAATCGCATCCATTGCTGCTAAACCACTACTGAAACAAATAGCATGTTTCCCATTTTCTAGAGCTGCTAAGTTTTCTTCTAATGCACTCCGAGTAGGGTTTTTAGTTCTTGCATATTCAAATCCTTTGTGATCACCTGGCGCATTCTGTACATAAGTCGAAGTCTGAAAAATCGGAGTCATGATTGCTCCTGTGCCTGGATCAGGCTTCACCCCCGCATGTATTACTTTTGTTCCGAATTTCATTGATGTAGTTTAATTTGATTTTATGATAGAGCAGGGATTAGCCCCATACCTATTTCCGTTTCAAAACATTTTTCACTGCAGCTGCAACGTCAGAAGATCCGAGACCATATTTATCGAGCAATTCCATTGGTGATCCACTTTCTCCAAAGCTATCATTGACTGCAACATACTCAATAGGAGTCGGCATCTTTCTTGCCAAAAGCTGAGCAATTGAATCTCCTAGTCCGCCATTCATTTGATGTTCTTCAGCAGTAACAACACAACGAGTCTTACTCACTGAGTCTAGTACTGCTTCTTCATCTAGAGGTTTGATCGTGTGTATATTGATAATTTCACAACTTATTCCTTCAAGTGCCAAAGCTTTCGCTGCTTCTACTGCATTCCAAACCAAATGCCCCGTAGCAAAAATACTTACGTCCGTTCCTTCACAAAGTTGATAAGCTTTTCCTATTTCAAATTTATAATCTTCAGGTGTGAAGATTGGCCATCCTGGACGTCCAAACCTAAGGTAAACAGGACCTTCATGTTCAGCGATAGCAATAGTTGCTGCTTTAGTCTGATTGTAATCACAAGGATTAATAACCGTAAATCCTGGAAGCATTTTCATCATACCTATATCTTCAAGGATCTGGTGAGTTGCCCCATCCTCTCCTAATGACAAACCAGCATGCGAAGCACAAATTTTCACATTCTTATCAGAGTATGCAATTGATTGTCGGATTTGATCATATACCCGACCTGTTGAAAAATTTGCAAAGGTTCCAGTAAAAGGAATCTTACCAGCGGTTGCAAGACCAGCAGCAATTCCCATCATATTTGCTTCGGCAATTCCTACTTGAAAAAATCGTTCTGGAAAGTCTTTGATGAAAGCTTGCATTTTTAATGAGCCAACTAGATCGGCACATAAAGCTACTGAATTAGGATGTTGTTGTCCTACTATATGAAGTCCGGCACCGAATCCATCCCGGGTTGATTTTTTACCTGTACTAACTATATTTTCGAGCATGTCTATTTTTTTTTTGGAAAGAAGTAATTAGTTTTCAAAAGGATAAGGATAATCTCCAAGTGTTTCTTTTAATTGAGCCAAAGCAATTTCTGTCTGTTCCGCATTTGGAGCAACACCGTGCCACTTGTGGGTTCCCATCATGAAATCAACACCAGCTCCCATTTCTGTTTTCATCATAATAGCAATTGGCTTTCCATTACCAGATCTAGATTTTGCTTCATTCAAAGTATTGACAACTTCTTCCATGTTATTTCCATCCATATATAAAACATCCCAACCAAAAGATTGCCATTTGGCAGGTAAGTCTCCTAGAGACATTACATCCTTAGTTGCTCCATCAATTTGCTGACCATTCCAATCTACAGTGACTATTAGTTTATCCAATTTGTGATGAGCTGCAAACATTGCAGCTTCCCAAATTTGTCCTTCTTGTAGTTCTCCGTCTCCAGTTAGAACAAAGACATGTTTATTATCACCATCTAATCTTTTTGCTAAAGCAACTCCATTAGCAACAGATATCCCTTGACCGAGTGAACCCGATGCTATTCGAATTCCTGGAAGACCTTCATGAGTAGCTGGGTGACCTTGTAATCTGGAGTTTAATTTTCTAAAAGTAGCCAGCTCTTTTGTATCGAAGTATCCGGCGTGAGCAAGTACACTATAAAAGAGTGGAGAGATATGACCATTAGATAGGAAGAATACATCTTCATTTTTTGCCTCCATATTAAATGAAGGTTGATGGTCCATAATTTCAAAATATAAAGCTGTCAAAAAATCTGCGCAGCCTAAAGAACCACCTGGATGGCCACAGGTTGCAAAATGAACCTGTCGAACGATATCTCGTCTTACTTGAGACGCAATATCTTTGAGTCGTGAGAAGTCTGTCATAGTAAAGAGTTTGGTAGAATAATAAATCGCCACAAAAGTAGATAATTTGACTCACAAACAAGGACATATATCTAAACGAATATGGGCTAAAAAGATATTAATTTACATTCCACCACATTAGGTTCTCTTGTAAAAGAAAATGGGTAACATAGCGACGCTACATTACCCATTGACTTTTATAAAGAACCAAGAAATAAATTTCTTAGTTTACACTTTGCATTAATTCTTTACCTGGCTTGAATTTTACAACATTCTTTGCAGCGATTTGAATAGAAGCACCCGTCTGAGGGTTACGGCCCATACGAGCAGCTCTATGCGTACAAGAAAAAGTACCAAATCCAACGATAGAGACTTTGTCTCCTTCTTTTAAAGATTCTTCAACACAGTTAAGAACACAGTTTAAAGCTTCAGTTGCTTGAGCTTTTGTAAGGCTAGCATTTTCAGCTATTCTGTTGACTAGATCTCCTTTGTTCATTTTCATAATTCTTAAAATTTTAGTTTGGCACAAATTTATGTGCTAAAGGTTTGAAAACAATATATTTTATATGAAGAAACACCGGTGGACCTAATAACAGCGAGGGCTCTGGCGTTCTTTCCTCGAAATGGACTTAAAGCCCTTTTCGAATTGTTTCTACGGGAAAAATCCGTTAAGTTTACATTTGTTGCCTCTTTTTTTTAAAATATCAATATAAATCCATGAAAAAAGCCTTTAAATACGTCTTTTTCGCTCTTCTTTTACTCTTTGCGGGTTCTTTCAGTTCATGTGGAAGCAATAAAACAGGCTGTCCAGTTAATGAAACTGTACACACAAAGTCCGATCGTAAAGGAAACCTTAGTACTAAACGAGGTAAATCCAGTCTTTTTCCAAAAAACATGAAGAAGAAAAAGAAAAGAGGCAAGTAGTAGTTTTCTTTTAATGTTTTATGTTTAGCTAATGAGTAGTACTCAAGCCAATGCAAATATAAAACTTTTTGTTGTTTTAAAAAATAATTAAAACTTTTTATTTATTAAGCTTTGGATTCAAAGCCTCGGTAAGTCCTTCACCAATCAAATTAAATATCGTTACGGTCATAAAAATGGCGAGTCCTGGAAAAAGCGTTAGCCACCATGATTTGATACTATCTCTTCCATTGTTCAACATCCTTCCCCAAGTCACTTCTTCTATCGGCATTCCTATTCCTAGAAAAGACAGTGTTGCTTCCGTTAAAATTGCTCCTGCAATTCCAAATGCTATGGTAATCAAAACAGGAGTTAAGGCATTAGGTAAAGCATGTTTTATTAATATTCTAAAATCATTAAACCCTAAAGACCGAGCTGCTTCTACATAATCAAGCGATCTAACTCTCAACAATTCAGATCTAAAAAATCGAGCAATTCCTGTCCAACTAATCAGGCCAATTATTATCATAACATTTACGATGGACTTCGTTTCAATTATAGCAAGTATCGCTAGTAGGAAAATAATTCCGGGAATAGAATTAATAACCTCGATCAAACGCATCACCAAGATATCTATAGGTAGAGGAATCTTTTTTGAAAAAGGTAATATACGATCAATACCTTTAGCCAAAAGGTTTGCAAAAATTAAAATGGATACAAAAATAAAAACACTGATTAATAACTCAACTCCAGTGTTACCTTCTTGAATGATAAACGATCTTGTTCCGAATGCATAAAAAATACCTAGGATGAACCCAAGAATATTTAAGAGTAATTGTGCTCTTGAAATAAGTAACTGATCATCACCAAAAAAACCAGCAAGACCTCCAAAAAATAATCCGATTAACGTTGCTACTCCCATAGCAATTATTCCAACGGTCAAAGCTGTTCGAAGCCCTTGGATCATACCTGCTAGATTATCTCTCCCGAGGTGATCTGTTCCAAACCAATGATGAAATCTTATAGATTTAATTTTTTGTTTTTCGGTAGGACTTTTACTGGTATTATCTAAATCTAATGTTTTGGCAGAGTACGGAATGAGAGTATATCTTACCGATTCATAGGCTTGATTCTTCCAGTCATTATTTATAAACTTCGCATCCCATTTAGCTAATCCAGAATCAACCAAGTATTGTCGAAAAATAGGATAATGGGTTTCACCATCAATTTTGCAATACAATGGTTTTTCATTAGCGATCAGGTTTCCAAGTATTGCAATAAAAATCAATCCATATAAAAGTCTTAAAGACCAAGTAGCTAATCGGTTTTTACGAAATTGTTTTCTAACCAAAGCCCAGTAGGATTGACCAGAAGTCGGAGGTAGTCCCTCTTTAACCATTTCGTTTATTTTATTTTTTCCGAATAGCATATTTTATTTAAACTTTACTCTAGGGTCAACTGCTGCATAAAGAATATCTGCAACTAAATTTCCAAGCATCGTCAAGATTGCTACTAGCATTAATACAGTGTAAAGTACGGGCCAATCTTTTGCAAAAATAGATTCTATTACTTCTCTACCCATTACAGGAATGTTAAAAATCGTTTCGATCACAATCGAGCCTGCAATCGCTGCAGGAAAGACTCTAGCAAAAATCGTGATCAAAGGAAAGAGTGCATTTTTAAAACTATGTTTCCAAATTACATTTGTTGCAGAAAGTCCTTTTGCTTTTGCTGTTCGGATATAATCTTGATTAAGTACTTCCAACATACTTCCTCGTACTTGTCTAGATATAAATGCTAATCCTCCATAAGTCAAACAAAATACCGGAAGGATTAAATGTGATGAAGTTTCCCAAAACCGATCCCAAAAAGGAGCACTGGAAGGTAGGTTACCTAGACCTGCTCCAGCAAACCAATTCATTCCATATTCCGGATTAGTAAAAAATACGAGTAGCATTGTTCCAACCCAAAAGGTAGGCAAGGAGAAAAGTAGAAATAAAAAAGTAGAGGTAATTTTATCTATCCAAGAATCTTTTTTTAATGCTGAAAAAACACCTAATGGAATCGAAAGTATAAAGACCATAAAGATGACAATAAAATTAATCTTAAGGGTCCATCCAATTGGTGTTTTAATTCGATCTATCACAGGTTGGCCATTACGATAAGAAATACCAAAATCACCTTTACAAAAACTAGCTAGCCAGTGATGGTATTGATTATTAAACCCATGCCATCTAAAAGAAGGGATATATAATTTACTCCGGGTAGAATTATTTTTAAGTGTAGTATAGCTTTGGATTAAAGCTGTTGTCCTTAGACCAAAATGCGATTGTAAAAGAGAATCATTAGTACTAAAAACAACCTTATTAATTTGATCTAAGTAGCTAGTGATTTTTGGATCTTCATATGACTCTAATAATTGATTGGATACTGTTTTAATTTTGATTAGTCTATTTTCATTCACCCCATAAGGTAAAGTCTTAATCGCTTTTATAAAATCTGAAACCTGCAGATTGAAAGCTTGAACATGCTCCCAATTACCATATTGATCAATCATGTTTACCAAGCTCTCGCGGTGGTATCTTCCAGGTATTTTGTACAATGTATCCGGATATGCTGAGGAGGTAATTCCAAAATAAAACAAGGGTTTATCAAGTCCCATTTGTTTATATATATTTTTGAAATCATCTGTCGAAACTTCGAATTCATCAGCCCCTGGTAAAGCTTCCACTGGATCCCCAGGGGCAACTTTTCCCAACCAAAAAGCTATGAAAGAAATAATCAATAAAGTTGGTAAAAATATCAACAACCTTTTTACAACATACTTTAGCATCTCATTGATTATTCAGTCCAATAAATAGGAAAATATCCTGGCTGTTTGATAGAAGTTTTTACGTTTTTATACTTTTTGTTAACAACCATCCTGTCTTTCGTAGCATACAAAAATATGGCAGGTTGTTCTTCGTATAATATCTCTTGAAATTGCTTATACTTTGCATCTAACTTCACTGGATCAAGTTCACTTCTTAGCTCATCAATCAATTTATCTGTAGCTGCATTACCAAAACCAAATCGATTAGAACCTCCAGGAACATCACTTTCAGTATGCCAAAATTGTTTTGGATCATCTCCACTAATATCAGAACCAACCCCTCTTGCGAATATGTCAAATTCTCTACTTCTTAACTGAGACTTGATCGCTTTATTATCTTTTTCTACCACATTAATCCTAACACCTGCATTTTTTGCTCCATCTTGAAAAAGAATTCCCATGCTCGAACTTACTTTGTTATTTGGAGATATTAATAACTCCAATTCTAACTCGGTCAGTGATCCATCAATTACTTTATCCACAATTCCATTGTTATTACTATCCGTCCACCCAGCATCTGCTAAAAGGGTTTTAGCTTTTTCTAAATCATATTTCTTAGGTTTTAAACCCTTGTGATAATACGATCTAGTAGGGTGAAAAGGTCCGACAATTGGTTCTGCAAATGGTTTTATATTTTCAATTACTTTATCTATATCTATAAGGTGAGTTACTGCTTGGCGAACTCTCTTATCTGAAAGTTTAGGATTTTTAGTATTAAACCCATAATAGCTATATCCATAATAAGGAGGAGTCAGAGAGACAAAAGATTCTTTCGCTATTTCGCTTTCTCTAAACTCGATAAACTGGTCATCAGGAATCTGTGTGACTACATCAAGTTCTTTATTTTTTAGTAAGGTCAAAGCGGTGGTTCCATCTTTTACTGGTCTAAAAATTAATCGTTTCGGATTAGCTTTCAGCATGGTTACTTCATCACTAATTTTATCTCCCCACCAATTATCTTTTTTCACCAAAACAACCTTTTCACCAGGAATCCATTCTTCTAATTTATAGGCTCCACATCCACCAATAAAATCTGGGTCTCGGGTATATTTAGGACTACTATAAAGCTCCGCAAAAGCTTTCAGTTTTTCATCCTTATTAAATTGTTCTTTCAATTCTGGGTTACGCATATCTTTAAGCTTATACCCCGCCATGACATTCTCCGGATCATACTTATAGGCAGGCATTATAAACAGCGCTGAAGCATATTCGGCTATGATATATTTTTCATTTGTAAATACTGTAAACTTTTTAGGATTCGTCAAATCAACTTCAGCATCTCTAATCAAGCCCAAGTAGCCACGATAAGGAGCAGCTAATTTAAGGTGAGGATTAAAAAGAGTTTTCATTGCAAATAAATAATCATTCCCGGTCACTGGAGAGCCATCATCCCAAACTGCCTCATCTCTTATTTCGAATGAGTACTTCACCCAACCTGCTCGATCTCCTTCTTTGATTTCTTCAATTGTTGGTCTAGACTTGACTAGGACTGGAGTGAGTTCTAATGTAAAAGGGTCAAAATCTAATAAAGTAGGAAACATGAAGGTGCAAATCTGTAAAGCGTTACCATCAAAAGTTAGCAATGGGTTGAGGTAATCTGCTTCCGTTCGATGCCGCATTGATACGGTCATATCATCAGGGACAAGGCCTACACTAGTATCATCCTTACCTTTAAGTGAAGGATCTGATTTAGTGTCTGTTTTACAAGAGGTTATTAAAAACAAGGATAAACAAAGAAGGACAAGGTTTAAAGCTTTGATTTTCATGAGATGTATAAATTTAACATTTGGAATCAGGTCAGTATATGCTTAATTACTGTTGGGTTTGACAAATAACTTTTAAAAAGCTGTAGTATTATCGAATGGAATAAAGGATTCTCTCTCTTCAAAGATAATAATTATTATCTGATTTTCTATATTAAAACAGCTGGGGCAGAAGTATAAAGAAAGGTCATTTTTGAATCTTAAACGTGTTTTCTAAATACCCAGGCCGTAAAGCAATTACCTCTGTTTCAATTTTTTTATGAATTGCAATTCTCTCTGTTGGTACAAAAAGAAAAACATAAGGTTGTTGTTCATAAATAACATCCTGAATTTCATAATACATTGTCTTTCTTTTTTTCTCATCAAGAACAATGTTGATAGAATCAATCAATGTATCGGTATAAGCATTTCCGAATCCTGTTTTATTAAATCCTCTTGGTGTATCACTTGCGGTGTGCCAGATACTTCGTAAGTCATCTAATCCTGGTTTTTGCGACCATCTCGAAAAATATAATTCAAAAGATCGACTTCGAGTATCTTCTATAAGTTTATTATTTTCCAATGGTATTAAATCAATATTGATTCCCGCTTTTATTGCATTGTTCTTCAATAAAAGACCTACGCTCTCTCCTATAGGATAGTTGCTTGTGTACTTAAAGCTGATAGAAAAGTCTACTTGTACCCCGTCTATTTTCTTTTCTAAAACACCATCCCCATTTTGATCTTCCCATCCAGTCGAAGCCAATAAGTCTTTTGCTTTTTGAATATCAAATGGATACAATTCTAATTCTTTTTGGTAATACGATTTAGAAGGAAGAATCGGTCCTACTGTTCTTTTTCCATAACCGTTCATAACTACTTTGATAAGTTCATCTACATCTACCAAATGACTAATCGCCTGTCGACTAGCTCGATCTTTTAACTTCGAATCCTTCATATTCATACCTATAAAAAAATAAGAAGTTGACAAGGGGGTATAAAAATTAAAATGCGATTGCATCAATTCATTTTCTTGATAGTTTTTAAAAACCATAGGGTCAATAGCTCCTGAAACATCAATTTTTTGTTCTTTAAACAAGGAGGTTAGTGTCGCATCTTCTTCTATAAAATGGTAAATCAATTGTTCAGGATTCTGAAGAAAAGCAGGCGATTTTATCTTTAAATCAGCAGCCCACCAGTTTTCTTTTTTCTTTAAAATAATTCGCTCTCCTTGAAGCCACTCCGTTATTTCGTAAGGTCCACAACCTTGTATTTTTTCAATCGTATTGACTTGACCTGAGGATTTGAAAGCTACAGCAAATTCAGAAAGTTTTTTATCCTTAGTTAGTAACTCTTGCATTTTTTTTCGATCCGAAAACAATTCAAAATCGTAAGATTCTAGTATCTTATTTGAGTCATAAATATGCGACGGATAGATGGCCATAGTACCAATCATTTCTTCTGTCAGATTGATTGATCGATCTGTGTAAACCGTAAAATCCTTAGGTTGCTCTGGGTCTATTTCTATTTTTTTTATAAAACTTAAAAAAGCTCCAAACCCTGATCGATCGATCTCTGGATGCATAAAGGTTTTCAAAGTAAAAACAAAATCTGCAGCAATTACAGGCATTCCATCATCCCAACTAGCTTCTGGCCGTAAACTAAAAGAGTAAGTCCTTCCCCCTTTGTATTCTCCTTCTTCAATCCGTTTTATTTGGGGTCTTGAAACAGCTAATACAGGATATAAATTTGCCCCATCCAGACTATATTGGAGCATGGGCATAAATATTTGAGCTTCTACTTGTTTGGAATAAGTAGTAGTACTCAAAACCGGATTCAATTGATCAGGCTCTTGTTCTAATCTAATATTGACAATATTATTTGTTGAAACATCTGACGACCCTTTACAAGCAAGGATTGATAAGCAGATAAAAAGAAGATATCTGAATTGCATACTTTTTTGTATTCATAAAGTATATTTAGACATTATCATTTAGATTGTTTTACTTTTGAAATGTCTTAAAATACTTTTAGCAACAGGAAAGGTTCGAAAATAAAGATAAGAATTTATAAACTGAAAATCTATAAGTTTGTTTAGTACAAAAGAAAACTTATGTCAACAATCCTAATCGGTGGTGGAAGCGGTCTAATTGGAACCTTATTAAGCGAGATGCTTACTGAAAAAGGTCATCAAGTGATTCACTTAAGTCGTACAAAAAATCTAGATGCTAAATTCCCAAAATATGCATGGAATCTAAAAAAAGGGACGATAGACATGGAAGCTATCCATCAAGCGGATTGTATTATTAATCTTGCAGGAGCAGGTATTGCAGATCGACGTTGGACGGAATCTCGTAAAAAAGAAATCATAAATAGCAGGGTTGATGGTACTTTGTTAATCAAAGAAGCAGTAGAAAAATCAAAAAACAAACCTAAAACAATCATTGCTGCCTCTGCAATAGGATATTATGGTGATAGAGGAGCTGAGTTGTTAGAAGAGGATTCAAACCCTGGAAAGACTGGTTTTTTAGCAGAAAGTACTGGTGCTTGGGAAGATGCAATTTCAGAATTAGCTACGCTCCCTACCCGATTGGTAAAGATTAGAATTGGAATTGTTCTTTCCACCCAAGGAGGAGCATTAAAACCTTTTATTCTTCAGGATAAATTTCGACTTGGTACTTATTTTGGAAACGGAGAACAATACTATTCTTGGATTCATATCGAAGATTTATGTAGAATGTTTATTTATGCTGTTGAAAATAAGGAAGTGAAAGGAACTTTCAATGGAGTTGGTCCGAATCCTGTAACTTTGTATAATTTGGTAGAAGGGATTGCAAAATCTCAAGATAAAACAGTGCTTATGATTCCTGCACCGGCTTTCGCAATAAAACTAGGAATGGGAGAAATGGCAGAGATTGTACTTTCTAGTACAAGGGTTTCTTCTGAGAAAATTGTAAAGCAGGGATTTAAATTCGAACATCCAAAATTAATCCCTGCTATACAACATCTATTAGAAAGTGAAGTTTAGAATCAGAAAACGATATTTCTTAACGTTCGAAAACTTCAATTTTCTTGTTCTTAACAACTAGATCCGTAAATTTTCCTTTAAAACGAGTTGCTTTAACGATATGGTTATCAATCCAATGATAATTTCCACCTCTTGGCTTATTCATCAATAATCCATGGTAATTAAAATCATGCTTTTTTAGCCACTCTTCAGTGATCCCACGATGCTCTTCTGTTCGAGAAGTGAAGAACGTAATAATGTGTCCTTCATCATACCACTTATTCAAAATCTTTAATGCGTCAGGATAAGGCAAGCAAGTAGACATTCTTTCAGGTTCTTCGTTAGGGATGTCATCGCAGATCGTTCCATCAATATCAATTAAAAAATTCTTAGTTTCTTTAGGAAGCACAGGACTAATCGTCTCTCCTTTCTCATTAAAAGTCTCATTCAAATCATGCTTATTGTTTTCCATAATCTCTTGGTTTCTTATGTTGAAAATCGTAATTATTTTGATTCTAATTGCAATCATCTTGCAGCTAGAAAATCCAATAAAAACAATATAAAATTAGATGAAGCTCAAAATTAGGCTATTTTATACTTTCAAGCTACTTTAAGACAATATTTAACCTCGATTGTTCTCTAATTTTACATTATTTCAATGCAAACAGGTATAATTAGTGTAAAGATTACAATAATAAAACCAAGGTAAAGATAATTTCTATTCGAAAATGATGAACTGGGCAGGATTAATTGCTTTTCCTTTGTGCCATATTTCGAAATGTAGGTGAGGACCATCAGATAATTCTCCAGTATTTCCAATGATTGCGACTGCTTCTCCAGCCTTTACAAAACTTCCTGCCTGTTTCAATAATGCAGAGTTGTGCTTATAAAATGAAATCAAATTATTAGAATGTTGAATACCTATTGTATTACCTGTTTCTAGTGTCCAATCCGAAACAAATACAAATCCATCCATAATAGATTTAACAGGAGTGTTCTTAGGGGCAATGACATCTATACCATAATGCTTCTTTTTAAGATCAAATCCACTACTTACAACTCCAGTAATTGGAGGGACAAAGAACATTTGCTCGACAGGCATTTCCTTGGATACATAGCTACTTGATTTGGACATTAGCTCCCTTTCTAGTAATTCTTCATCTAATTCAACTTCCTTTCGCAGCATTTCGTCTTCAATGATCTGATCTACTTCAACTACAGAATCAATTGGCGCTTCGGATGCTTGTTCTGTCTCTATCTCTTCTCCAACCAAAATTCGACGAATATTATCATTATAAGCCTGCTGAGCGATTACTTCTTTCTGCAAAGCATCGAGTTCCTCATTCAACAGCATTAGTTCTTTTTGTTCATTTACATCTCCATATCCAGGAACATAAGTCCTCAGAGGAGTAAAAACAATCAAAGAACCAACAATTAAAGCAACTCCAACAACAATTAGAGAGATCACCACATACACATTTAGAAGAGATAATCGGTAAGATCCAACCTCTTCAAACGTTTCGTGATTCATAACTACCAACCGGTAGCTATGACGGAGTTTTTCTATAAAAGTCTGTTCTTTCTTATTTTCGCTCGCCATTCTGTTAATTTTGCGAAAATTAAAATAAATTTGCTGTCTTTAGTGTTAAAAAAGACGGTTACCTTTGCTTAATTCCCTTCTATAAGGAATGAAACAATAATAGGCCGAAATTAGTATAACTCTTTGTAATTCAATGCCTATTTTCCGGCTATTTTTCAACGAATTTAAACTTTTTTAGTTTGAAACGATTCAACAAAATATTTGTCCTCTTTTTCATTATAACGATTTTCGGTGCTTGTACGACTCAAAAGCGAAAAGGAGATGTAGGTAAAATCAAAAAATTCTACCATAATACGACTGCGGAATTCAATGGATATTTTAACGCCAATGAGTTATTTAATGAAAGTGTTATGCAACTTGATGAGCAATATCAAGATAATTATAATAAGATTTTACCAGTTTACAAATATGTAGCAAATGACAATCCTAAAGCTGTAGCCAGTAATCTTGACGAAGCGAGTAAGAAAGTATCTGTAGTCGTCGCACTTCACCGAGTGAGTGACTGGACAGATGATTGTTATCTCTTGCTTGGCAAATCTCAATATGTAAAACAAGATTATGAAGCATCAGAAGAAACCCTAGAATATCTTCGAGCAGAATATAGCCCAGAAGCAATGGCTAATAAATCAAAAAAGGGTAAAAAAGGTAAGAAGAAAAAGAAGAAGAAAGCATCCAAGAAAAAATCTTCTAAAAAGAAAAAAGTCGTTTCTAAAAAGAAAAAGTCTAGCGCAAAGAAAAGAAAAGCAGCTAACAAAAAAACTAAGAAGAAGAAGAAAAAGAAGAAGTCCTCTAAAAAGAAAAAATCTTCTAGCAAAAAAACTAAAACTCCTGAACCTAAGAAAGAAGTTGTAGTTGATGCTCCTAAGAAAAAAGCAACTCCTAAAGTAGAAAAAAAGAAAGAAGAGAAAGCTGTAGTAGAGAACCCAAGTGGAGCTAAAACGGGTCTCCTAAAAAGACCACCAGCTTTTCAAGAAGGTTTGTTGTGGTTGGCTCGTACATACATTGAACGTGAGAATTATGACGAAGCACTATCAATCCTAAACAAATTAGAAGCAGATCCAAATACTTTAGAATCTGTAAAAAGAGAGTTGAGTCCAGCGATGGCTCATTTCTATATGATTCAAAAAGATTACGAGAGTGCAGTAGCTCCTTTGGAAAAAGCAATCACTCGAGCTAAGAAAAAACAAGATAAAGCCAGATATGCTTATATCCTTGCTCAGATTCATCAAAAAGCAGGGCGAGGAGAAGAATCTTTTGCTTTCTACCAAAAGTCAGGTAAGTTAAGTAACTCCTATGAAATGCGATTTAGCTCAAAGCTAAATATGGCAAAAAATGATTACGTCAATGGAAGATCTTCTGCAGAACAAATTACTAAGGATTTAGAGAAGATGTCTAAGGATATCAAAAATGAAGAGTATAGAGATCAAGTTTATTATGCTCTTGCAGACATAGCATTAAAAAATAATCAAAAGCCTGAAGCGATTACTTACTTAAAGAAATCACTTCAGTTTAGTAATGCCAATACTGCTCAAAAAGCGGAAGCTTATGCGCTACTTGCAGATCTTTATTATGAAAACCAGGATTTTGTAAATGCTAAAGTTTATTTCGATAGTACTTTGCTAGTCTTGGCAAAAACCGACGAACGTTACGATAGAATCAGTAGTTTCAGTAACAACTTAACTGAAATCGCTGCAAATATTATCATTATTCAAGAGCAAGATTCTTTACTCAAAATCAGCAAACTTAGCGACAAGGATAAAGAAGCTTTAGCTTATTCTATCAAAAAGAAACAAGAAGAAGATCGGATCAATAAATTAAAAGCAGGCCTTAATAAATCTAGTAAATTTAACTCTAGGACTCCTCAACCAAAAGGAAGAGCCAATGCTAATGCCGTAGCCACAAGTAACTTCTTTGCTTATAATGAACGTACCGTCAAAAAAGGAAAGAAAGAATTTGATAAACGTTGGGAAGGACG
The DNA here is from genome assembly GCA_032361265.1 of Devaleraea mollis. Classification (NCBI taxonomy): domain Eukaryota; phylum Rhodophyta; class Florideophyceae; order Palmariales; family Palmariaceae; genus Devaleraea; species Devaleraea mollis. The sequence continues at coordinate 5,247 of JAULCF010713465.1, read as the reverse complement.
AAAACTGGAAGACAATTGGAGAAGAGCTAATCGACGTGGTGCTGGTGAATTAGAAGACGATGAAGTTGCTGTCGAAGAGGTACCTTCTGGTATTCTCACAGAAAATGACATTAAAAAATTATTAAAAGATATTCCTGGTAATCCTGCAGAAGTCGAAGCAGCAGAAGCTAAAATTATCGATGCTATGTTTAAGCTAGGAGGCTTATATAGAGACCGTCTAGCTCTAAACGAAAAAGCTGTCGAAATGCTGGAAGAACTTGATACAAGATTCCCCGGTAATAAACATGAATTGGATTCTTGGTATTTCTTATACCTTTCTCATACTGATCTTGGAAATACCGCACAAGCAAAAGTATATTTTGACAAGATTACTGAAAAATATCCGACCACGACCTATGCTCGTGTATTGAATGATCCTAATTTCTTAGAAAACAGTAAAGAAGAAGAACGTAAGGTTACCGTTTATTATAACCAGACTTATGAATTCTTCCAAAGAGGAAAATATGAGGATGCATCTCAAAAAGCAGTAAAAGCCTCAGAGATATTTGGCCCTGCTAATATTTTACAAGCTAGATTCGCTTTGTTGAATGCGATGTGCTTAGGTAATATAAAAGGTAAAGAAGCTTATAAGAAAGAGCTTCAAGGGATCATCTCAAAATACCCTGATACTCCAGAACAAAAACGTGCCCGTGAAATTCTTAGGCTTCTAGGTGGTACGGATATCTCGGTTGTAGAAAAGGAGAAAGTAGGTGGTGAAAACAAGAAAAATAAAGGAGAAAGTAATTTCAAAGTAGCAGATAATAAAATGCACTATGTGATTGTTGCACTTAAAAATAATTCGATCAAACTCAATGATGGAAAAGCTGCTGTATCTGATTATCATAGTCAATATCACAAAATTGATAAACTACGAATTGCTAATGTTTATCTTACAGATACGACTACACCAATACTAGTCATCAGAAGATTTAAAAATAAAGAACTAGCAATGGGATATTATGATGGTGTCTTGAAAAATAGTAAAGATTATCTTCCTTCAGGAGCAGAGTATGAAATCTATCCGATTACTCAATATAACTATCGACAGGTTTTAAAAAGTAAAGAACTAGATAGCTACAAATCGTTTTTTGAAGAGAATTATTAATCGATATTTAGTCGGACTGAAAAGAGGAATTTGGACGCTGTCCAAATTCCTCTTTTTTATTATTTCTAAATAAAGTAATTCCTTTACTCCATTTCAATCAATAACTGCCCTTTATCCACGGCAACTCCTTTATTAACATGAATTGCCTTTACTATTCCCTCTCCGTCAGCTTTGATCACATTTTCCATTTTCATGGCTTCTAAAATTAAAAGCTTATCACCTCTATTAACTTCCTGTCCAACTTCAACAGCAATACTAAGTACTAATCCTGGCATTGGTGCTTTTATATCTTTGAGTTTCGCTCCTGCAGCAACCTCTAATCCTAATTTATGAACCAGTTGATCAAACTTATCTTCCAATACTAAATTATAATTTCGAGTATTGATTTTTATCGAAAAGCTTTTTTTTGCATAGTCGACAGAAACGATACTTGCCTTAAAGGATTTACCATCCTTAATGATATGAAAGGAACCATCTTCCTCTTTTACAATATCAAAATCCTGAATTGATTTTTCAGAGATATCAAATTGAAAGTGATTATTTACTTGAGCTTTGTACATTATTTTTATTTGGTTTTACTTGTCCTAATTTACTCATAAAATATACTTCAAAAATAGTAAACCCTAGATAGATAACGAAAAAAGGAAGTAAAAACCATGCGGATGATGGATTTACTGCTTTTTTATAGATCAGTACAATCAGGACGATAAATAACATTTTAACGAATATAACTCCAAGGATTACAGAGGAGAAAGCACTTAGGTTAGGGCTCTGAGCTGCTTTTTCAGCTAAAAAATAGACTCCAATAGTAAATGATATGAAAAAGGCGAGACTTGCCCAAGAGAACATTTGGTGCTCTTGCAAAACAACAATAAAAGAAGAAAGAAAAATTAGTAAAGCCAGACTCAGGCTTAGGGATAAAAAATATTTATAAAAGAGAGTACTGCTCATTTTTTGCTCACATCTTTCAGAATCAAATAAAAAGCTAATGCTAGACCTAATAAAGCACAAACTGCGGTCATTATAGCTTTCTCAAGCTCCCAATAAGCATCGAGACGCTTACCTATATAAATACCCAAACCGATGATAGCCAACATTTGGAAAGCCATCCCTGAATATTTTAAAGCAGCATTAGGATGGTTGTCCGACTTTTTCCGTTGATTTGGCAATATTCTTAGATGATTTTAATGAATCAATACTACCTGTAGATTTCATGGAAGATCCCATTTGACAATCTACACTAAATACAGCTCCTGATTGTACAATTAGTTTATTGGTTCGTACATCACCCGATACATTAGCCGTTTCACGTACATTCAATAACTCAGCAACTTGAAGCGTTCCTTCGAATTTACCTTCAATTACTGCATTTTTACAACGAACTTCACCTTCAATAAAACCACTAGGTCCAATAATTACTTTTGCACTACAATTAAGAGATCCTTTAATAACACCGTCGATGCGAATATCGCTTTCTGACTTGATCGTACCTTCGATCACCGTACCATTTACTAATGTATTTAGCGAATGAGATGTTGAAGGTAAAATACTCTTCTTTGATGGCGTAGCCTCTTTTTTCTTACTGTTAAACATTATTCTTTTATTTTATTTAAGTAAAACAAAATTTCAAACGGTTTTTCAATCTGGATATTTTGGGCCTTCTAAATTTTAAATAAAAATGAAAAATCACAATGACCTTTTTTTAAAATTGAAACGAAAGATAATACTTTTTCTTAAGCTTTCGAGATTTAGCATAAGATAAAGATAATCTAGAAATATCGAAAAAATCGAATATTTAGTTTAGAAACAGCTAGCTATGGAAGAGGAAGTTAGAATAGATTAAAGTTTCTTATTATTTGTATCAAAAACGATACTCTTTTATCTATTTAAAAACTGGAGTTACTAAAAACACCATTGGTCATCAATCATATAAAATATGAAAAATGACCAATGGAATTTCTTATTTGAAAGATTCTTTTAGAAGTTTGGACAGTAGACATTCCTTTTCTCAGGACCACAAATCTTATATACTAAAGCAAACTCGAAAGCTCCATTAGCATTAGATGCTGGTCTTAAACTAGAAACGTTAATATCGTAACTAAACCCTAAAGAGAAATCATTGTAATCAAATCGAGTAGAAAGAATCATTGCATCAGCAGTAGTTGTCTTTTCAAAGTGATTAGACAATCTCATCCAAGCTCCAATCTGGAATGCTTGATACTGACGACGATTTCCTCCTAATAAGAATTTAAGACTGGTACCAGTATTCAATTCGAAAGAAGGCCCTTGTCTTAAAGCAATAATACCAGGAACTAAACCAACCGTTTTCGTGATCATGAATTCACCACCTGCATGAGCAGTAAATCTGCTATACAAGGCTTCAAACTCAGCATCTTCGAAGGATTGATTTGCTCTGTTAAGGTGATTATACGCACCTCCGATATAAAGATTATTATCTTCATCGAAAACAGTAAACCATAATAACCCAGCAGCTACATCTGCAAAAAGGAAGTTGGTGTTATTAAATGATTCAAAAGTAGGTAAAGTACCATTGAAGCCACCATTTCCATCATGCTGAGTACCATAACGGGCATTTAAAAAATCTATACTTCTTTGAGAAACACCTGCATCAGCACCTATTACTAGGTAATGTGCTTTATTTCTGTAACCGCCCATCTTTTTACTATAAGAAAAAGAAAGTCGGCCTTGAAGTGTAGCGAAATCTAATTCACCTGCTTTGTCTCCCCAGAAAGAACCTCCAATACCGATGAAGTCATTTCTTCCTACAGCAATACGTTGGTCATAAGAGACAGAGTAAGTGTTAAAGGCATTTGCCTTAAGTACACTCGCCCATTGATTACGGTAATTCGCGACAAGTCGGACATTACAGTTCATCACACCCGTTAACGCAGGGTTTAAGTTTAGAGGGGATGCATAAAACTGTGAAAAATGGATGTCCTGAGCGGTTAAGGTCGCTGTACCCATGAGGGCACAAAAAATAAAAAATAGTTGTTTAAAGATATTTTATTATTGTTTATCAATAATTAATCATTGTTTTTTAGTAATTATATTATAACTTTGTATCATCATCCAGTTAAAACGCTTATTAAACCTAAAGCCATGATTCAACAAAAAATAAATCTTTTTTTCTGTCATCCATTTGCTCGACAAGTCTTGATTACGTTGCTTGTTTTATATGCTATTGATTATTGTTTACCACTCTTTTATGTTTTGCTGATTATCTGTTTGATGGGTAGTTGGTTGAAAGCAGGAGAAACGGTTAGTCATTAAAATGCTAGAATCTATTTTCTAATCGCCTAAAAATTAACCTTATGAATTGGGAAAAAATATTCGGTTTAGATGCCAAAAGTTTATATCAAAGTATTAATGGATTATGTTGGTTTTTCTTACTCTACTGCTTCATAACCGTTTCAACTTCTTACAGAAAATCTAATGAAATGGTTATTCCAATAGAAGTCAAGATGGAGCTCCCCAAACAAGGAATATGGAATAATATTACTAATGAATCTTATAAAGTAACAACTTCTAATTATGGTAAATTTGAACTATACATAGACACCAAAAAATATCCTAAAGAACTTATTATTAGTAAGTTATCTGAATTACTCTATTTATTAATTATTGGATTCATCCTTTTACAAATAAGAGGTTTAGCTAAATCCATTCTCGATGATAAACCATTTGGGAAACCTAATATTAGTCGATTACGCAGGGTTGGTTTTGCACTCATTATTCTTGGATTTATTTACCCTTTACTCAATAGGTATTTGGCAGCACTAGCAAAAGAACACATCCTTATTTCAGGTTTAGAATTAAAGCCATATACTTATATGAACTGGTCTTATTATGTGCTTGGTCTAGTATTTCTATTAATCGCCCGAGTATTCAAAAAAGGTATTGAATTGCGAGAAGAAAACGCTTTAACTATCTAACAACTTAAAATCAAAACCATGAAAAATCCAACAGTCCGTAAGACTATCAAATCTATTGCTTATTTCTCTTTGGTATTTATTGCTTTTATCAATCATTATTTGCTGGATTCTTTACTGAATATTTTGAATCAATTCATATCAGGGCAAATC